>ML685945.1:534012-625835 GCA_007922175.1 Pelusios castaneus | reverse complement strand
AGCGCCCCCCAGCTCCCCACCCCCTCTAACCCGGCCTCTCTCCTTGTCCCCCCCACCCCTCTCCAGACCTCCCTCCAGCCCCTTCCCAGCCCCCTTACCTGGCCGGAGGCTCGCAGCTGCGGGGACGGCCGGCAGAGCTGCTTCTCGGCCAGGCCGCTCCCACCCTGAGCAAGCTCTGTCTGAGCATGCTCAGGGCGGGAGATTTGAATCTCCCCAGCCTGGCCGCAGCAAGACGGGGATTCAGCTGCTGCGCGCGCAGCTGCGTCCCCGTCGTGCATATATACATCTCTCGTTTAGGTATATAGATTGTTGTGAGTAGGATTGTAAATTCTGTTACAGGCAATAACTAGTATGAGATCTCCGTGTGTAGGGAGATAGGGTACATGTAGATCTTAAGGTATTTTTTCTTATCAATGTTTGGAGGAGTTCTGGGGTGCTATATAGTGTCTTTCCTTCTACCATATAGCAGGAGGATCTACAGCGTGCTCTCTGGTCTCTCAAGGGGATGGTGATTGTGGAGACAATTTTGTTTCTGGTCTATATGTGGAAACCAAGACTTTGATGTGGCAGTGACTCTAAAAACATTTCTCTCTATGCACTGTGAGTAGTTCCACCGATTCCAAGAGGATGCTTGCAGTATGTTAAATTGAGTGTGTGTAAATCCTTGCTGGATTGGAACTTAAGATACGGAATGTGTAATTTCTGGATTTTTGTCAGACAGTACTGAAAGAAAAGTAGCCTCCACTGCCGCAAAAAGCTGTCACCCCAGGTACTTTTGGTGACGGCTCTTGAAGAGGCAGCCCCCACTGCCACAAAAAAATGCTGCCGCCAGCAATTTTGACAGCGGTGCAGAACCACCTGCCCGGGCAGCACTCTGCTGCCATGACTCACCCTGCCGCTGCCGGAGGGTGTCTTCACATTAGGCTGAATTGCTGCAACACACTTTTGGTTTGTGACACAGCAGTTGAGAACTGCGGGTGTGGCGGTTTGGAGGACGAAGTGCCTGTGAGCTGTGTTACATGAACACTGTTTTAAGCACACAGCAAACTATAGGATTCCCTATAAAACTTGTCACACTGGAAATAATTGCCTAAAAAGACTAGGATTTGGCCCTTTAAAGGTCTATTCTGCATGTGGATCTTTGGAGTATGATCTGGGCCAGAGTTAAATAACTATTTGTCTTAACTCAGGGAAATCTGCAGGAAATATTTCTCTCGGGCAAGTTTAATTTAATTATATAGATTCATTACAGAGAAAAAACTGTAGGATTTGTGGGTAAAATGCTAATATTCTCTAGATCATAATGTAATATTAAGTCATTGCAGAGTAAGATGAACTTGGGTTAGATTAATTTAAAATAAGGTTTTCTGTTTCATTATGGAAGGATAAAGCCAAGATTGCTATAATATTTGCACTGAAAGTTGTTTTGTAGGAGTGGTATTGATTGCAGCTGGGATAATTAAGAGCAAGTGTAGAGGGGATCTATTAAAGAGAAAAGTGTGCCTTATAAAAATAAAACTTTCCTACCCCTTTAAATCTCAGGTTTTACAATTGAAAGACTACTCGCACTGTGCTTCCTGTCTTCTTCAGTCTCTCCGGAGATATGAGAATGGTGTGTTCTGTCAGTCTGTCTCCCTGTCAGTGTAAAAATATGTCAGTCACAGGGATATCAGTGGCTTCATGCTGGCTTTATAATCCCCGATCTACCATCTCCTGTAGATATTTAAAAGGAACAGAAGGAAAGCATTTGAAATGTCTTTGTATATGTACATAATAGATCCAACAATTGCTTCTAAATATTCCTTTAGCAAGGACCATCAGCCCATGCTCAATCATAGACTGAGTAGTGTTAATAAATATTATTAGTTTCATATCGCCTCTCCAGACTAGTACAGCAGTTTTAAATACTGAAATTCTTTTAGAAGTACAGTTTATTCTGCTGCTGTTGAAATCCACTAATGTTTCTGTGCATCACATTTCAATCTTTTCTCCCCAAACCACTTTTACATTTTTTAACAATTAACTATTCAGTTTGTTCCAGGTTCAAATTTGACATCCACCAATATAATAGTTCTAATAGTCCCTCCCCTCCCCACCCCATCATTATGTGATTTTTGCTCTCCTTATTGTGCCATATAATATCATTATCATCATTAATCAGTATGATTAACAACAAAGGAAATTTAATTTAAAAAAAAGACACACGAAAAGGTGCTCATTTCTTATGACACAAAGCTGGTTTCTTGGCTGTATGCAGTTTGGCCATATTACCCTATGTAGAGCCCTGAAAATTTAACACAGTAGGCAAAGAGCTACTTTTCCATGCTATGAAACTGGTCTCTCCCATAATCTTGACAAACACAGGAATAAAAACAAACAAACAAAAACTAAAAACCCCCACCAAAACAAAAAAACCCACCAAAAAACCAGCCAGACCTTAAAAAGTCATTAGATTGCCCTAAAGATCATGCGAAATTTGAGATTTAAAAAGTAATAAATATTGGGCTCATTTAATTGAGTTTCTGAGCCTTTAGGGAGTCACGTATTTAAGCTTTTCCTCTGGGAAGGTAAGGGCAGGAAACTTCATTTTAATAAAACATGAAAGCTGAGATTCCTACAATAGCAGGCATCCTTCAGCTGGGGCTTTAGTAAAAACATCAAGTATCAAGAGACCAGAGATGAGATTTCAAGAGTTTTCAACACTGCTCGCAGGAAAACAAAATATTTGTGCGAGGGTGTAGAACTTTGCACAGCTGCTTCAAAAGGTGACGCTAATCAAGTGTATCCAACAGCTCTTCCAGTTCATCTGGTATACCCTGGGCCAAATTCAACATGGTGTAAGCAGCAGTGGAGGTGCAATTACTATGCATATGGACAGAATCTGGCTACTCAAATTTTATAACTTTCCTTTGAAATTTCTTTCCAGGGGACTGGACTTGATGACCTTTCATGGTTTCTTCCAGTTTCTATGATTTTATGATTTCTTCCTTTTATTAGATGGTGATAGGTAAGAAGAGGTACATATCTATGTAGTGTTCTGCTATCTTTGGTGTTACCATCTACTTCATTTAAACCAGTTTCAAATAAATTACAGTACATTCCTGTACAAAATTGATGTTTTACATTAAAAAAAACAGTCTCTGTCATTATACACTAGCTCTTTCCCCAAGGATTGACTGACAGAATCATTAAAAATTTTGCTAAATGAAGAGCTGTAGTTTATTAGACTTAATAAAACAAGTTTTTAAAACAACTGAAACCACCTTATAGCTGTTTTCTTCCTTCTGGCATGCTCTATTTGTTCTTTAGGCCTAGTCTACCCTGAGGGGCTAAGTCGACAGGAGATACACAAATCTGCTTGCTGCAGAATGCGTATCTCCGGTCTACTTAGTTACTTTCACCGCGGTGTCTTTACTCGGCTGTGTCGACTTGAAGTGTTCTCCTTTTGATGCAGAGTTACTCCCTTTGGAGAGGGGGGGTTACTGAGTCAAAACAAATGTATAGCATTCTACAAAGAAAGTAGCTTCTTGACAAAGCAAATTACACATTTTCATTAACTTTTTCCTTTTGTTCGTATTGGAAGGATTTTGCACCCCATCAAAGACACACAAAAAATGAACAGGTGGTAAGATTTAGCTGGCTGTTTTAGAATAGTATTAGATTCAGTTCAAGAAGGCTGCATTTCCACTTACCCAGGTTAAGAGTGGCTGAGTTAAGAGAATGTTTTGTTTCTGCTGTTTGGTAGCAGGACACACTTTGCTTTCACAGTGGACACTTATCACAGGCTGCGTCTACACTACAGTTTCCTGAAGTCGACTTAAGCAGCTTGCTTAAGTCGACTTAAGGAAAATAAAGTCGACGTAATTAAAATTAAGTCGACTTTATAAAACCTGCTTTCTAGTAGACCTAAGGCTTAAGTCGACTCCCTAGAGTCGACTTAAGCCAGTGTAGCCGTGGGGTAGCCCTAAGTTGACTTAGGTCTATCCCAGGGCTACACCAATGCCCTTCCTGCTGGGAGGGGAGGGGGGCACAGGGGTAGCCTGGCATGCCTCCCCACCTGGCAGGGCAGAGCCCTGCCCACCCTTCCCCTATGCCCTGCCAGGGTCCCTGACCCCCTTTGCCCCATTGTACCTAGGTACAATGGGGCAAAGGCTGAGGCCCCTGGCATTGGGCAAGAGGTGCCCCCCTGCACCCGTGGACCTGCCCTAGGTCCCCCTAGCCCCACAAAGTCGACCTAGAGCATCCAGTGTGGATGCTCTAGGTCGACTTTCTAAGTTCCCCTTTAAGTCGACTTTATTTTTAAGTGTGGACACACTAAGTCGACTTAGTTAAAGTCGAATTAAATACACAAGTGTAGACATAGTCACACAGCCTTTTCCTTAATGTTGAAAACTTGCTGCAATTCCTCCTAATGACTTAAAAAGATGTTATCTGTTTTTGTCACCTATCTTGTTTTAATATTCCATATGTGCTGCACAAATAGTCAAGGGAGGATGATATGGTGGATTTTTCAAGAAATTTGTTATATATAAAATTTTGTCATGTGGTAAACTAACATATTTTTGCACATTGAAGTGCTGAGTTTGGATCACTGTGATTTGTTGAACAAAGAAAGAGTCTTCTGGTACTTTAAAAGACTAACAAATCTATTTATAAATTAATAAATTAATAAATAAATTTGTTAGTCTTTAAAAGTGCCACAAGATTCCTTGTTTGTTTTGCCGAACTGGACTGACATGGCTTCCCTTGTGGAAATTGTGATTTGTTGTGCAGTATTTATTATTCAGATGTATTTAGGTAACTTCAAACTTTCACAGTTTCACAAATTTTAGCACAAATGATTAGTCATCCAAATATCAATTAGTCTTTATTTGTGGATTAGAATCCTGCCACCCAACCAGGAAGTAGAAGCAATACCATGTGGCTTATTTGACCAACAGCAATATATAATAACAGCGACTATTTTAAGCAAATCTTTTTCAAACAATCAGAAGACTGAAAATTGTGTCCAAACTCTTCACCAAATTCCAAATACATTAGAAGGAATCAGGGTTGGTTTGCTAATGACTTGCCAATCAAAAATAAGCCAAGCTTGTGACCAAAAAATATTCTTAATGAAAGGTTTGGCTAGCTTCATAACAAATTATTTTCATAAGAACTTAAGAATTGCCATACTAAATCTGATTTATGGTCCCCCCCAGTCCAATATTCTGTCTCTGACAATGACAAGCATCATGTGATTCCAAAGAAACCTGATGAAAGTCTTTTCCTAAAGAATACTAATTAGAGATTTGTTTAAACACTGAAGCATGAGGTTTTAGATCCCTTCCATTGCTCTTTTTTTTTTTAAGCATTAACTGTATTATAACTCTGGATGTTCTTGGGATGTTGACATCCAGTCTGTCTTTGAATCTTGCTGTGTCCTGATATAGATAATACATGCCCATTATTGGTTTATGTTCTGCTTTCCTTAGTGACCTACACTTCTTCCACCTTAAAACACACTATTTTTAACTTCTGAGGGTTCCTCAGTTATCCATTAATATGAGCAAAGCACTATACTTTGTTCTGAAGTAATATTAATAGATTCCTTTAAGTTCTTTCTTAAAGCCCATATCTTTGTGCTTTTCCATAAAACTTTTCTAATAATATTAATTTTTGAAAGAAATAAAATATGAAAACTGTAACCACCAAGATTAACATGCTAGCTTTCCACATGGCTAAATCATCTTATTTTCTGACTGTTGTCCCAATCTTTTACTCATTCTTCCTTGTCTCTTACGGTCTGTACTTAGGCTCCATTTCTGCAACTGACTCAATGCAAAGAGACCCCTATCCTCATACACAATCTGTTGAGCTAACTGGGTCTTTGTGCAGGCACAGGGATCTCCTGGTGCAGAATCAGTTGTAGGATCAGGAATTTGTTTGGACAGGTGACCTGTCTTTGAAACACCATGAAGTTCCTTAGAGTTCTATGCAATTCTTATTTAAATTATACTGTATTATGCAGGGAATTCTCAATAGGCTCCTTGGTAAAGATCTAATTTACTTACACTACACAGGTTTCACAAAAAAATAGTTTTAGTTTCACAATTAATTTTTTTTAAGTTTTAATTAATTAAATTAATTTAAAGTTTTTATTAATCAACAAGGAATTTTCAATTATTTATAAGAAACATTTTCAAATGGAAGTATTGAGTGCTCTCTGTATGACATAGGTGGGAATCTTATTTTAACAGAATAAAGCACATACCTTTCTTTTGAACAAAGTGCTGAAGGCAATCATCGTATCAGAGATGTTGAAAAGGGGTTGTGTGTACGTGTTTATATATGTATATATTAAACCAAATGTGGTGATAGTATTTTGCAAAATCGATCTCCCAATCAATTTGAAATGCATCAGAAAGCATTCTTCAAATGAACTTCATAGAGTATGGATTTGTCTGCACTTTGTAAATTAGTAATGGGATTTGAAGTATTAGAAGCTTGTTCATTTTCTGTGTGTGACGGGTTCTGAAGGATTTAATTCTTAATGATTTTTTGAGGCCAGGGCTGGCAGAACTCTTTTGATCTAACTCAGATATTTAGCTTTGTAGGAAATGCCTATGAAAAGAGCTGAGATACAGAAATTAGGTAATTTGCAAAGTCAGAAAGAGGGAAGATGAAGAGGGATCTTATTTCATTTTGTTTGTTTAAGAATCTTGGGTGATTGGGTTAGTGAGGCTGAACGCACTGGCCTAGCACTTCTATACCCCCGCCCCTCCCAAATAATCATCTTTAGGCTGTAACTGAACTGATGAGTTTGCTAAATTTCAGTGTAGTTCTTGGCATATACTTGCTAATAACATAAACCCACTTCTTTAAATTGGCACCAATGGAGAGTTTCTTCTCAGAAAAGGCCCAGGTTTCTTATGCTTTCCAAGTACCATGAAGGGAAATGTGCTCTGCTTCTCCCCAGGTTGTGAGGAACTCTTCTAGACCATATTATCAACCTTTAGCTTTTATGAATACTGAAAATTTACCATAATCTTATTTTAAAAGACAAAAAGAGAAATTCTCTTGATTTAGAGGAACACTTTTGCAATGTTAATGGTAAAAGCATTAGTCAAATTCTCTCTGAAGTCTTCATTAACTGTTAATTTAGCAATCCGTAGGTCTTTCATATGATTCATAAAAGAGATTGTACTTCTAAAATGGGGGATTTCTAGGCATTTCTTTTGAAATACCTTAGAGCGATCATTAAACATTGAAATAAAACCTGAACAATCTTTAAAAGAAGATAGCAAACTTATGGAAAAGAGCTGTAAGTTCCCCCATATTTTTAAAAAAGGTGAAATATGCTGTGATAAAGAGCAGCATTCCATCTAAGGCCAAACTCCAGTCAATCTGCTTTGACCTGCCTTCCAATTAAACTAACTAAGCTAGCTTTCATACAGTTATAATGAATATTCATGCAAAAGAGTTCATTATGATCAGAAACTTTAGGTTTCATAAGACCAATTTGGGTATGTACTTGCTCTCCTCACCCCCAATTTAATAGATTTTTGGATTTGCTCTGTGTGTCCGTCCATCCATCCATCTGGTGGCTGTGTGAATTTAAACATGTATACCACTTGTTCCCTTTCTGGGTAGTGATTGCAGAGTACATGTTTAGTTCAGTTTCATTCTCTTGTCAATTATTGGCCAATGTATTACGTTAGTGAAAAAGCCAGTTACATGAAGTGCTACTGAAACTGTGGTTTTGCAAAGTGATGTAAGAGTTTGGTGCTAACTGTTGTAGTTTCAGCTTATTAGAAAAGCTTAATGATCAAAATGAGTTTCTTGTCATGTTTCAAATTCTTCTGCCAGAGTCTGAATGAAAATGTCAATGTCAATGAAAGCCAAAAAGGTCTGAAAGACTGCAGTCTCAGTCCTCTTGTGAAGATTTTTAGATTGATTTTGAAAAAAAAGAAAAACTGTTTATGTTACTAACAACATGGAGAGAAAGCTGTGCTGTATATTTAGTAAATGTTCTATACTGCTTGTCTATGTACTAATGGTAAAATTTGCTATTTGTTGCAGGGACAAATCTCTTCCCTATGAAATCAGTTTATACCATTAGCACAAGCAAGAATGAAACAGTAATTAATTAAGTGTGCTGGAAACTAGGTGGCAGTCTCATTTGTTTTATATCCAATTAAGACTACTGTGAGAGAGGGCTGGCATTGTGGTTAGGGGACTTGACTGGAACTCAGGTGATCTGGATTTGCTTCCCAATTCTGCATTATAAGACAACATGAATGAATTCTCTTGATCTATCTTTTTATACATTTTATTATTTTATATACTTTTATCATGTCCATCTTATTTCTCCCCCTTTAAAGGAAACAGTACCAAATCCTTTCACACCCTCTTCACAGGAGTTTCTCTATGCCCCTAATCATTCTCATTACTCTTCCTTGGGCACCTTCTAATTTTTCATTATCCTTTTGGAGATGGGGTGGCCAGTAGAGTGCTAAGGAGACTTTATTGACTAATATAATGGAATTACATTTCTATATTACTCTCCATCCTGTTTCTTATGTATCCCAACATCGTCTTTGTTGGTTCGTTGTTTTTAACCTTATCTTGGCTTTAAGAAATAATTGTACTGATAATCACAGAATCCTAGAATAATAGGGATAGAAGGGACCTCACGAGGTCATCTAGGCCAACCCCCTGCTAAAAAGCAGGACCACTCCCACTAAATCACCCCAACCAGAGTTTTGTCTAACCGGGCCTTAAAAATCTCCAAAGATGGAGATTCTACCACCTCCCTAGGTAGCCATTCCAATGCTTCACCACCCTCCTAGTGAGAATTTTTTTCCTAATATCCAACCTTGACCTCCCCAGCTGTAATTTGAAACCATTGCTCCTTTTTCTGTCCTCTGCTACCATCGAGAACAGCCTACCTCCCTCCTCTTTGGAGCATCCCTTCAAGTAGTTGAAGGTTGCTATCAAATCTCCCCTCAGTCTTCTCTTCTGTAGACTAAATAAGCCTAGTTCCTTCAGTCTCTCATAAGTCATGTACCCCAGCCCCCTAATCATTTTTGTTGCCCTCCGCTGGACCCCTTCCAATTTGTCCACATCCTTTCTGTAGTGGGGAGCCCAAAACTGGACACAGTATTCCAGATGCGGCCTGACCAGTGTCGAATAGAGGGGAATTATCACATCCCTCGATCTGCTGGCAATACTCCTACTGATGCAGACTATTTAAAATTAATTTCTGTAATATGATTAAACATTTGGATGTTGCTGCAGGATCAGATGTGTAATATAAAGTTTTCTACAAGAACATAATGCTTCGGATCAATCTGCAAGCTACTTATTGGAGTATTTGAACCCAAAGATTTACTGCTCCAAGGTGGTCTCTGCACTTGTTGATTCTCTTTAGGAGACAGAATATATTTCTCCTTCCCCACAGGCAGTGGAAGAGTCTTTCATGGGTTATATTAGTATGCAGATCCAGTGGGGCTGTGTAAACCTCTAGTTCTTGCTTTGGGATATAGTATTTTGCTGAAGGGCAACAACACACTAACATGCAGGTATACACTGTAAAGGTTTCTGTGTTGAAATTTATTAATGGTTTGTCATAATCCACTTGGAAAAATGCGTTTTTTCTACAAGTAAAACAAAAGAGCAAAAATACTTCCTGAGGGAAGCATAATTTGCTCTCCATTTATAGTAATTGTCCTTGGTATGGTACATAAAGCGGTTAACTGTGTTGTGGCAGAGCCTTATTTGAAGTGAAAAATGAATGTTTGAACAGCCATGTCTGGGTCTACCTGCTTGGATTAATAAATGTGTTCCTGTTAGACAATCAGTCTAAACTTCCCATTGCAGTTGAATCAATAATTATTGATCACTTATGTCATTCTGCTAAAGTGCCTTAGTCATTTCTGAACAAAGAAGCAAGCGGTTAATGCCTTTTGATTTTAGTTAGCATTCTAAGAAAACAAATAGGGGCAGATATGTATTTGCAGTATAGCCACAGTGGTGATGATGGGCGGGCCTTGAAATAGTCAATACAGGGATCCCCCTGTGCTAATTTACTTTTCAGTATTTTTTATTTCTGCTTTTATTTTTAATGGGTTTTGAAGATATACAAAAGGCTTTTATAGATGCGGTTAATATCAATAGAGCACAAAACAGGAGGAAAACAAACTATTCATACATGAAAACAAAAATGTAGCCTATGTTTGGATTTTTTTTTCTTCATGATGAGAGTGTTTTGTCAGGAAATTGCTGGTGTGGAGCAGCAACAGAAGTGATCTTGTTTATACATTGTGCATTTATGTGTCTGGAATGTTCATTGATTCACCTATTAGAGCTGATTGGGAATCAAAACTTCTGTTCAGCAGGAAATTCTGACATTTCACAGAATGGGATGTTTGTGATTTGGTCACTTTAACTATTTGATGTGTCTCATGTGAGCAGTTTGCTGGTGTTCTGGGTATTGGTGCTCTGGTTTTCACATGAATTTTATTCACGGAAAAACAATGCAATTTGGGGGATTTACTAACATTTTCCTTACTAAATGGATGGTCATCTGACATAATGGTCATGGGCGATGAATAACACTAAAGCAAAATATGGATATCGATTCATTGACAACAGCTCTGTAGAGGTGGAAATGACAGTAAAAAGACAGAGGAAGCCACAATGACACTGATATGACCTAGTAGTATGTGTTCTATTTCAGATGACTTCCTTTAATTTTAAAGAAAGTTCTTAAAATGTATCTATATTATATTTTTAATTTACAAATCCAACAGTAGTTTTATCAGAGATAAGATTTATTGGCTTCTTAATTCTTTTACTGGATTTCAGAGTGTTCTTTTGCCCTAACTGTCCCCAGCCAGTCATTGTAGCATGTGCAGCTGTTTCAAGTGTTAGTTCCACGGTATTATTTTCATCCAGCTACATTAATAGTTTATGAAGAGGGAAGTAAAATACCACTTAATAAAACAACATGAGAAGGTGGTGATTTGGAACCATTCCTAGTCAAAGGCGCAGAACAGTGGCTCTCTATTCTTTACTGCATATGTAGTGGTAATAGCAGCCAAATAGTAGTAAAAGCTAACACAGTTTGTCTGCATTCTGTTTGATGAGATTAAGCAGATAAAGCAGCCAAATAGAAAATATAAAAATTAATGCTTTCAGTTCTACTGCAGATGGCTCAGATGAACCATACACAGCATTTACTAACATGTCATATCTGTGAAGTACACCTGCAAACAAGATTAATACAGCACTCTGTTTGGATAAAAGAAGCGAAGTTTTACTTACTCAGTAGCTCTTTATGGGAGAAGTTACTCTTTTAGTTGTCAGTAAGACTTGGTCATCCAATGGATTTCAGAGACATACTGCCCCAGTTTACTTATTTAATTTACTTATGGGCTTTTGTAGGTGGTCAGAACCAAAGTGTTTGATGACCTGACAAACATCAGTTAATTTATCCTCACAAGCAGGGCCAGATTAAGGAGCCTCGGGGCCCTGAGCTTCCCACCACTGCTCACATTACCTCCTGAAGTGCATTGCCCTGTGGGTAGTAGGTGCAGGGGCTTGTGAGGAGGCAGTCATCCTCTGCTCACTCCCTGTCCCCTCTTCTCTAAATTAAAAAAAGCAGGAAAAACTTTCCTTGCTATTTCTCTGCTCCAGACACAACAGAGAGGCGCAGTGCTTCATGCAGAGAGAAGAATTAATTCAAAACTTCCCGAGGCTGCAGGCAGGGGAGCAGCTATGTTGCCATGGTAAAGAGACAGGAAAAATTGGAAAAGCTACCCTTTGGCTACACAGACCTACATTGCAATTACAGATTTCAGCCTCAGTGCTATGCTACTTGCAGAGGTGATGTTAGCAGATCAAATTACAGCTCCGTTTTTGTTTGTTTGTTTGTTTTTTAATTTACTGCTCTGACAATGGAGACATAGGCTGCAGAAGGTTACGGTAAGCAGCATTATGTTGAACTCCACTGACAGTGTAGTTGAGGCCTCAGTTGTATCATAATATTGCCAGTTCTGCCAAAAGGAATTTACATTCTGTTGTGATAGAACCAATCACATACCAATGCATCTTCAGGACACACATGAGGATACATTATAATGATCTTTCTTATGATGAAAGCATAAGACCTGGACGCAAGACAGCTGGGTTCTGTTGTTGGTTCCGTAACTGACTTCCTCAGGGAGCATGCAGTGTTGTTGCTACTGCTTCATTTCCAGTATACTGGAGAGACGAGGTAGTATCTTTTATTGGACCAACTTCTGTTGGTGAGAGAGGCAAGCTTTCAATCTAACACAAAGCTCTTCTGCAGGTCTGGGAAATGTCAGAGTGTCACAAATAAATGCAAGGCAAAACAGATTGTTTAGCATAAGTAGTGAACACATGTTTAAAGGGATCAGTCAATGTGAAGTGGGCTGTTAATACTCCTATAGTCACAGGGAGGGGGAAGAAGGAAGTTGGGGCTAAGACACCTGGTGGGGGGAGTTATTAGTGTGTTATTGATTGTTGTGATAATCTATAACAATAACAATTTGAATTGCAGGCTAGGTTAGAATTGGTCTGTAAATTATAGTTCCCTATAATTTTATTCCTCACTGTCCTCTTATAATAAAGAAAAGCAGAAGCATATCCTAATATTTGTATTTGTTTCTAGGATTTAATAAAACTGAAAGTGTTATATATCTGTTCTTTTCATATTCCAAAATGTTCTCAATCTTCCATCCTGAAGTTGAATCCTGCAAATTTTATTGTCAGTTGATGTCATAAACTCAACTCAGTGCAGCCATAATTCAAAGACAAAAAAAGAAGTTCATTTTACTCCAGTTCCAATGTCTTGAAATATTCTTGATAGCGAATAGTTGTAGCTAAACTATGCATGATAAAGTGAATTTATTAGAGAATTTCATACTTGGAAATTGCCCAGGAATTTTTATGAAAGGCTGACCTATTCCTTAAAGCAAATGCAAATCTGAAGTTTCAGTTTGACTTGTTTTAAAAGGTCAGAGGGTGTGCTTGTATAACAGGAAGCTAAAACGGAAAGGTATGGAATGGCTAAAGAGTGAAGAAGTGCAGACTTCCCAGCATTTATCTATAGAAGCCATGTATTATTTTCAGTGCTCTCAAGTTTTTAAAGGCAACACAATGTGACGAGCCTGCAACTAGGATAAGTTTTATTTTATAGTTACTCTTCTTTAATTGACATTTTGTTTTAGTAATATATATGTAAGGGTTGTACTGTTGAGAGTTCCACTAAGATTCTGGTATTTAGCCAGGTGGTGTTTTTAATAGCTGAATAGTTTGGAGGCACAATTCCACCATGATTCCTATGGCATGGCTAGCTGGGCACATTCTCCTTACCATCGTTCTGTCCAGCATAAGTCTGGATTGCAAATGGGTGGTTTTGAAGAAGCTCCACTCACTGCTGGTCACTCTACATTTCCATCTTATATCAGGGCCCACCAATCCTGACTGGGCAAAGAGCCTGTTTTGATGGTTAGTTCTGGGAAGCAGTGAACCTACAGAGGGATACAAGAGGGGAAGAGTAGTTCTGTTGTGCTCAGTAGGC
Organism: Pelusios castaneus; assembly: GCA_007922175.1. Classification (NCBI taxonomy): domain Eukaryota; kingdom Metazoa; phylum Chordata; order Testudines; family Pelomedusidae; genus Pelusios; species Pelusios castaneus. The sequence goes on along the minus strand of ML685945.1, from coordinate 612,247 downwards.
ATGTATAAAGAGACTTATGTTTATAAGTATTTGCAGGCTCCAGGACCTAAAAGATTAACTGTGTAGTCTTTATAGGAGACAAAACTACCCTGACCTCAGTGGGAATCTTGCCCGGGGAAAGACCATAAATGTAGGCTGAAATGATATATTATTTGTAGCAGAATTTGGTTAGTGTTTATCTCCTTTTGATGTACACAAGAACAGAAGCACTTATTCTTGATCTGTGGAATTTTAACTTGCTGAGGACCATAGTCTGACATTCTTTATCTAATGTCAAATAGTACCACCGTAGTCCCCAAGCAGTCCCTCTGAAATCAAGGAGCCAGTTTGAGGAGTAAAGCACTACTCCGTCTAAGTAAGGGTGACAGAATACCGCTCAGAGTGATGTAAATCTAGAACTTTAAAACAAAGCTGGGAGTCCTGTAGCACCTTAAAGACTAACAAATTTCTTCAGGCATAAGCTTCCATGGGCTGATAAAGTGGGTTGGAGCCCACAAAAGCTTATGCCCGAATAAATTGGTTAGTCTTTAAGGTGCCACAGGACTCTTGTTTTGCTGTACACAGACTAACACGGCTAGCCCTCTGGTACTTTAAAAAAAAAGTCACCCTTAATTCTTATTGTTGTCCAGCTGAAAATAATAGTAGTAGTAATAATAATAATAATTAGGTCAGATCTTGAAAAATGCTTGTAATCATAGAAAAGATTAAATTGGGGGAAGGCAATGAAGCAATGTAATGATGATATAAGCATGGCACTATAAAAATGAATATGATGTATATGAAAGTGATAAAAATAAGAAAGCTTTTACTTAAATAAGATCAATATAAAATGAGATTCAATGGAAGATGACAAAGGAAGTGAAAGCTCTTTGCTTAAATAAGATGAATGAAAAATGGGATGCAATAGAAACTGAGAAGTGAAGTGAAAGATTGCTGCTTGCATGAGATCAATATAAAAACAGATGCAATGCAAACTGAAAAGGAAATGGAGGGGTGTTAGAAAAATAGATTAATATGCAGGGCTTTTTTTGGTGCTGGTATGCACCGGTACGGCATACCGGCATCTATTATTTCCTGGCCGGCCCCACTGCCCAGCTGGGGGCCAGGTTCAGCAGGGGAAAGGAGCGGGTCTCCTTTCCCCTGGTGATACTGGCCCACAGATGGGCAGTGGAGCTGGAAGGGGACAGGAGCGACGCACTCCCAGGCTTGTCCTACCTGCAGCCCGTGGGCCAGAATCTGGCCCCCAGGGGCTGGAATCTGACCCGCGGATGCCTGGGAGCTGTAGCCAGGCTGGAGCCTTTTCAAATCTCCCACCCTGAGGACGCTCAGATGCGTGGCTCAGGGTGGGAGCAGCCTAGCCAGGGAGGGACTCTGACCACCCCTGCAGCTCCAGCCAGGCAAGGGAGGAGAGGGCCAGGAGGGTCAGGGAGCCAGTGGGGAAGGGGCTGTGGGGGTCAGGGAGGTGTCAGGGAAAGGACCGGTGGGGGGGATTCGAGGAGCCAGTGGGGAAGGGGCCTGGGGGATCAGGGCGGGGAGCCAGCGGGTGGGAGAGAGGGGAAGGGGTGGAGGGTTGGGGAGCTGGCAGATGGGGAAGGCAGGGGCTGGGAAGGTTGCTGGGGGCCGGTGGTTGTGGAGCCGGGGGTTTGGAGAGGCCCTGGGGGGTGGCGGTGGTGGAGGGTCCTGTCCCCTGCCAGTTCCGCTTTCTAGCTTGGGGGGGGCAGGGTCAGCAGGGGAGCAGGGAAAAAGAACAGGTTCTCTTCTCTATAGCTTCTGGACGTGGATCTGTGGGACAGTTTTTTAAGATCTTCTCCCAAGCAGAACATCTAGAGTTCTCTACCTCCATTTCTGTGTAGATGGTGGACTACATTCTTCACGTGAAGCCGAGAATTATTCCTGTAACCTTTTTATTCCTTTTCTCTTATTTTTTTTTTTCTTAAGGACTTGCCATCCTAAACCTTCCAGTTTCTATTATGGCTGGAGCATGTCCTTTTCCCTTTGCCCTCCCACACTTCCAAGGTTGACTTCTGAGACATCACGTTCTTTTCTTTCTCTCACTCAGAATAATGGCAGACTAAGACTCCAAAGAGAAAGCAAAAGTGGAAAATAAAATCATTCCTGTTTCTTCCTCTTGCAAATAAGCCAATAAAAGAAAAGTGTTTAACATACAGAGATACGAACAAACCAGCAGATATAGGTGAAGCAAGGTCCAGAGTAACCAGGGAGAAGAGTGCTCTGTTCATGTAGCATGGAGGTCTATGGTAATCAGGTTGTAGGGTTGCCTTCCATTCCACTGGTGGGAATCTTCAAGTTCTTGACCCACTACACCAGCACTTCAATGTTAAGTGTGTTGAGTGTTGTCTGCATGGAAGCACCCATTCTAGAACATGGGGTCAGCTTTGACTGCCAGTTGTGGAGTTGGCAAGAAGATCCTTTGCCGTGCCCTTTCTCATCTCCGTCTCTGATAGTCTGCACAAACTGGACTGACTGTGTGCAGGAGATCTATGGGATGCCACTCAAACACGCAGAATTAACACTGAACCATGGAAAGGCTTGAACCAATGAGCAGACAGGGAATGAACCTGTGAAGACTGGAAGAGGAGAGAAAGAAAGCAGCAGGTGCCAGAGGCCTAAGCTAAGGCAGAAATAATGCTGCTTGGAGGAGAACTAGCTGCTGGCAAAAGGGCTGATGTTTATAAACCCACAGCCTGGAGCTGAGGCCACATAACCAACACAGCATCCTGAGCTCAACCACATGATATCAGGCCACAGTACATGGGCGAGGGAGTCTGTGTAACCCGGCTAGAGATCCTGAGCTGGGTTTGCTCCTGGCTTTGATTGGATTAGATAAGTGCAGGGCCGTCCCTAGAGGGGTGGCGAACAGGGTGATCGCCCCGGGCCCCGCGTGTACGTGGGCTCCGTGCTGTCCCGCTTCCAGCAGCGCAGTGCAGGGCCCGCGCACACCACAACCCCTCCTCCCACAGCCGGGAGGGCTATGCACGGCCCCTTGGCCGGCCCTCCCCACCCCCAGGGGCGGAGCATGTGGGGCCCGACCTCTGGGCTGGCCTGCCCCACACTGCCGGCTTCCCCCAGCAGGTGGCCTCGACCTCCCAGCCCGGGGCCGGGGCCGCCGGCTTCCTCCCACAGGCGGCCTCCCAGGCTGGGACTGGAGCCAGCTCTCCCCCCCTTCCCCTCTGGCATGCAGCCTCCTGGCTCAGGGGCAGAGCTGGAGCTGGCTCCCCCCCCACCCAACAGGAGCTCTTGGCCTCTGGGGCCGGCTCCCTAGGGGCGGAGTAGGCCGGTCAACCCGTCACGCTCCTCTTTAGCATGGGGGGTGGGAGCCCCGATTTGGCCACTTGGCCCTGGGCCCCGCTCCCCCCATGGGACAGCCCTGGATAAGTGTTATGCTAAGTGTTGTGCTTATTCCATGGTTTAACTCTGACCCCCTTAGGAGGAAGGATTGGTGTTTTGTGCAGAGGTTCACAACTGGGACTTGGACCGCACTCCCAGCATAGACTCTGATTCTGAATACCTTTTTAACCACCCTCCCTCAAACTCATTGGTTGTGGAGGAAGCCAACCAACAGCACAACCAATTCAATAGATCCACTCCTTATGACAAGAAGGATTTAAAAAAATGGGATCCGGTTGGCAAGAAAGTATATACATCTTCTATCCTCTAGTTAAGGATAGTCAATTATTAAGCACGATTAGCAAACTACAACCACAAAAATTATATCAAATTCAATGACTTCATTGAATACATCCCAGAGGATAAAATACAGCAAATCCACTCAATAATTAGAGAAGGTCAGCTGATATCCAGGACAGGTCTCCAAGCAGTGCTCCACATCACTGCAGCTCATACTGTGGCCACCGGGATTGTAGTGCGGAAGTCTTCTTGGCTGCATTTGACTGACTTCCCAAAGCAGTTACAGGCAACGATTGAGGATCTCCTCTTTGACAAGAAAAAGTTATTCTTAGATAAGACAGACGAAATCATGCATATGTCCAAAGATTCCCGGGCCACCATCTGAACATTCAGTATCTACACACCAACTACTAGACGAAGACCATATTGATACCAGCCATATAACTCCCAGTACCAACTCCAACCTCAGTACCATCCACAGAACAGACGACAAGAACAACAGTCATGCAATAGAAAATGCCCACAATGTTAGAGGCAATCATCCAATCATCTATCAACCTCCCAAGCACCACCCTCAAAATCCTTGTTTTGAGGCCTTGGTCAAGGGCCTGTAAGACCTCCTCGAAGTTCCAGAGCCACAAACACCACTACTATACAAAAACCGTCTTCGCCCCTTCTACCATTTTTGGGCAGCAGTCACAACAGACAAGGGGTCTTAGACATAGTCAGGATTGGCCACACCATTCCTTTCACATTGAAGCCTACATTCCACCACCCTTCCCCATCCCTTTTCAGGGACACAACTCATGTACAACTCCTATGCCAAGAGGCTTCACGTTTCCTCCATGTAGGAGAAATAGAAAGCGTACCTGCTAACACAAGGTCAGGGGCTTTTACTCTCCAAATTCCTAATGCAAAAGAAATCAGGAGGTTGGAGACCAATCCTTGATTTCAGAAAACTAAGCAAATATATAAAACCACAAAAATTCAAGATGGTCACACTTTCTACTATTATCCCAGCTCTGGAACATTGGGACTGATTTGCACCCTCGACCTAAATGATGCATACTTCCATATCTCCATATATCCTGCACACAGAAAATACCTCCAGTTTATAATTGATGCAGACCACTATCAATACACTGTTCTTCTGTTCGGCCTCTTTACAGATCCACGAGTTTTCTCAAAAATGCTCTCTGTAGTGGCGGCATAGCTACGCAAAAAGGGAATCACCATATTCCCATATCTCGATGACTGCCTAATAAAATCGCCTATTCACTATCAAGCTATTTGAGCAGCCATATTCACAATAACTCTCTTCTACCACATGGGCCTCTTAATAAATTTGAAGAAATCGACCTTGCATCCCACACAGTCAATAGATTTTATAGGGGCCCGCCTAGACTCACAAGCAGCAAGAGCCTTTCTTCCAAACAACAGGTTGAACACAATTTCAGGTCTAGCAAACCTTGCACAGAACATCCCAATGATTCGTGTTTGAAATTGCTTACAATTATTAGGACACGTGGCTGCCATGACGTTCGTCATAAGAAATGTGCCCTCTCCATCTATGGCTCTCAAAGGTATACAAACCTTGTTACCACTCGTTGAACAGAATAGTAGCCCTACCATCAGAAATAAAGAAGTCCCTACAATGGTGGACAAGATAGGCATGCCATTCATTGAGACTCCTCCTTCTATTATTATGACCACAGATGCATCCCTCGACAGTTGGGGCACTCACCTACAATACCATGCCAGTCAGGGAAAATGGTCAGCACAAGAATCAGCCCTTCATATAAACCTGCTAGAGCTTCAAGCCATCCACAACACCTGTCTCCACTTCTCTGTCATTATCGTTCACCAACACATAACAAACAACAAAGCCTGTGTGTTTTACATCAGCGGGCAGGGAGGAGCATGATCAAAATCCCTTTACACCGAAGCCATGAAGCTCTGGAACTGGTTCATTACAAACGAGGTACAAACTGTACCTCCTGGGTGTGAACAATATGATGGCTCCCCCAAAATCCAACCCCAGCCGGGGACCTGGGGCCACCAGCTGCAGCAGCAAGAGCTGGGGCCACCAGAGACAGGAGCCTCAGCCCCGGGCTGGGGAACCAAGGCCAGATCGAGGCCAGGGGGCAGGGCTGGTGTGGCAGATGATGGAACTTTTCTTGGGGCCAGCAATGCCCCTGCATTCCTCTGCCTATGGAAACAGGACCTACAGTATGCCGTTCAACCTATTGCTCTAATCCATCAAACACTCCTGAAAATTTGGCACAGCAATGCAATGGTAATCATGATAGCTCCAGCATGGCCCAGACAGCCATGGTACACTCTCCTAACTCAGATGGCAACAAGACTATTGGTCACCCTCCCATTCTATAAGACATACTGTCCCAACACAAAGGTCACACACTTCACCCACTTCACCATGGAAGCTGCATCTTACAGCTTGGTTCTTTAGTTCCAGCATGAAGAGTTACAGTGTTCTGAACCAGTACAACACGTCCTATTGAATATCTGAAAAGCAACCACCCAAAGGACTTCCCTCCAGAAGTGGCACAGGTTTTCCCTGTGGTGCAACCAGCACAATGCTTCCCCTCTTTTCAGCCTCTATGCCAACTATACTGGAATATCTCCTACACCTAAAGAAGTCAGGCTTGACTATTAGCTCTATGAAGATGGGTCTCACATCAGTTGCTGCATTTCATAGCCACACTCTGAATGCTTCTCTTTTTTCCCATTCTGTAGTAAAACATTTCCTCACAGGCATGCAAAATCTATACCCAGAGATTCACCTACCCACCTACACGAGGGACTTGAATCTGGTACTCAAAACCAGCACGAAACCACCATTCAAGCCATTGGGAACATGATCTCTCACCCTCATGTCCATGAAGGTGGCTTTCCTCATTGCCATACATCCACAATATGTATTAATGAACGTGCTGCAATGATGGCAACCCCCGTATACTGTATTTCATAAAGACATGGTCACGCTTAGACCTCATCTGAAATGTATACCAAAAATCTCATCCTCCTTTCACCTGAGCTAAACGATGCCAAAATCTCATTTGAATCAGCTGGATGTCTTACTCCATACGCTTGACATTCGCCGGGATCTCACATTCTACCTAGACAGAACAAAGACAATTCGGTCATCAAACAGACTGTTTAGTTTTACAACAGAAAGATGTAAGGGGAACCGCGTTTCTAAGCAAAGACTCTCGAAATGGGTCTCAAGCTGCACCCATACCTCTTACATGCTAGCGGGGACAACACCACCATATGACATTAGATCACATTCCACAAGAGCAGTATCCACTACTACTGCTTTCCTACACAATATTCCCATAAGAGAAATGTGTAGAGCAGCCACATGGGCATCAACCCATATCTTCACAAAACACTATGCAATTGACAAAGCATCTGAGTCTGATGTGGCTCTAGAACTCTCAGTCTTGTCAACACTATGAACCAAAGATTCCGAAATCCCTTCATCCTAATACATTGCCTGGTAGTCACCTAAGGTGGAGCACCCACAGGGGGACTACTCGAAGGAGAAAGAAAGGTTATCCCCCTTGTACAGTAACTGGAGTTCTTCAAGATGTGTGTCCCCATGGGTGCTCCACCAACCTCCCTCCTCCCCTCTCTACTTTGGAGTCTATACTTTGTGCTTCATGGTGGAGAAGGAAGTGAGGGAGGGTCAGACTGAGTGTGCGCCAAGAGGGCACCAAACACAGTGCAAGACAGCTTCTCGGCACCTGGGTGGCCCTGACAAGCACTGCTAGAAAGTTTTGCAATCTGGGACATGGGGACTCACCAACATCTAAGGTGGAGCACCCACAGGGGGACACGCCTTGAAAAACTCCAGTTACCGCACAAAGTGGGTAATCTTTCTTTCTGCTCCTGGTTTCCTACTCCTGGCTCCTTCCCCTGCTTCAGTTGATACTCTGACTCCAACACCTGATTTCTGGCTCCAGTTCTCTCCCAGGACTTGGTATTCATATTCTGACCATGACTGTGACCCTTGGCTTCTGACTTGATAACTCAGCTCCTGACTTGGCTAATAGACATGGCAATCTCTGTTCCAGCCCTTAAGCCAGCCTCCATTAGGCAAAGCTGCCCATAGCCAATCACTGCATCCAGTGCAGACCATTTGATTATACCTGTTCTCTGGCCAATTTCGTATGCATGTGTGTGTTTCTAAATTGAATAGTAAAATGTTTTTTAGTGTTTTGTGGAAAAATAAATTAGTCTGGTAACATTAGATCTAGGTTCTATTCTGCTCACATATACACATTGCAGATCTCAAAAATTCAAAATAATTAATAACCCAATAACTTTTTGAGAACTTGCTGGCAGCTTTGGTACTAAATATATTCCTATCATATTAATACTTGGGAAGAAGTTCTTAGTCAGGGTGCAATCCTTCCTGTATGCATAGCAGTCAGTAGTCCCATTGAATTTCTTTCGAAGATGAATGTGACAGGAGTATATTTTATACGGAGGTTGCCAGTACCCTCTCAATATGTGTATGGGTTTTGAATTGTTTACTTAGTTCTTGATTCAATACTATATTATGTCACCTTTATGCTGATGTAACTGTTTCAAAGACAGTGAAGTTATTCACATTTAAAATTGGAATGATGAATCAGATCCTGAGGGCAGGTCTACACTTCTTGCCATTTTTGATGACAGTTGAACTGAGATATGCAAGTTACTTAAAATAACAGGTGCATCTCAGTTCGACTGCCGTACACCCAACACATCTACTGCGCTGAGTCAAAGGGAGGGTTCTCTGTTCTACTTAGCACTACTCCAGTTGCCAGGGAGGTGTTCACTGATCAGATTCCCAATCAACTGAGCAGGTCTTCACAATTTTGCCACCATCAGTGAAGACTAGCCTTTTGTTTATATTTCAGCAAAACTCTCTATTTACATCAGTGAAGTATTATTTGAATGGCTGGAAATTGAAGCTTGACAAATTTGGACTGGATATGAACTTTTACAGTGAATTTAATTAAACCACTGTGACAGTTACCAAGGATTCTCCATTACTAGCCATTTTTAACTCAAGATTGGATGTTTTTCTAAAAGATCAGTTCTAATTCAAACTGGAATTAATTCAGAAAAATTTTATGGCCTGTGCTATGCAAGAGATAAGACTAAATGGTCACAGTGGTCCCTTCTGCCTGTGGTATATTTAAATCTATTAAAAACCTATAAACAAGAAATGAGTGAAATCCTAATCTCACTGAAGTCCGTGCAGTTTTGCCATTGACTTCAATGGCCATGGTTTCTCCTTGAGTGTGTATTTACCTGGATTTGCACTGCTTGTGTTCATTGTGACATACGTATAGGTGTCTTGTGTATGAGGAAGTAGGTACAAAAGTGGTTTGAGATATGTTTGTATATACACACACATTATATAGAAAGCAGGGCTTGTCTGTAGTGTGACAGTAATTTAGTGCAAGTGGAGGGTTCGTATACACACAAAGGTTAGCATTAGACATCTGCTTTAAGAAATGAGACTGCATGCTCAGTTTCTCACTCTCAAGTGTGAAAAGTAAAAATTAAATTGTAGTCTGGGTGAAGAATGGGTCTAAGAAGGTGATGTGTGTTGTGATAAGGAAGCGCTTAGATGCATATTTCCATTTTAGGTGCTAGTAGTATTAACTTGGTGACAACGAGGTCTGGCCCTTACTAAGGAAGGATGATGTTCCCCTGCTCTCCCTGTTCTGATAGCTAATCATGTTTTACTTTCTATTTAAAGCAGGTACTTTCAGTGGACGTAGTCACTGGATTATCTTAAATGACTTTTTGTTTGGGGGTTTATTTGAAATATAATAGCTATGGTGTCACAACCAATTAACCTCTGCTACTAAGAGTATGTCTGGACTGCAGTGAAAGATCCTTGGCTAACCCGGGTCAGCTGACTTGGGCTTGCAATGCTTGGACTGTGGGGGGAAGGGGTCTATAAAACTGCACAAGAGACGTTTGGATGCAGGCGGGAGCCTGGGCTCAGAGACCCTCTATAGGCCCAGGTTCCAGATGAGTCCACATGTCTATCCTTCAGTTGTATAGGACCTCAGACTGAATGCTATGAGCCTGAGCCGGTTGACCCAGGCCAGCTGCAGCTGTGTTATGGGTCCCTTGTAACACATTAGAAGTTCCCCAAGTGGCCAGTTTTAAAGAAAAAAGAGCTCTTATGGTTGTATATATAATCACATTCTGGATATATATGTGGACAGCGTAAGGCATGGGGATGGAGCAAGATCATCAGCAAACTACAAATTTCTAGAACTGCTACTAGATACAAAGTGTAGAGGAACAGTAATATGCCATCCTGAGGGGAGAACAGAATAATCATTCATTTTAGTTTTTGCTTACTGTATAATGAGAAATAGATTGCATGATTTTTTTTTAAATAAAAGCATTTTTCAGTTTACATCCTATTCCTTTTGAAGCCCTCTTCTTCTCTATTTTATTTCCTGGTTCCCAATCCTTAGGTAGGCTATAAATCTGGTCTTTGAATCGTCACATTTGGTCCTAACGGCTTTTGCTACTTCTTTCAAGGTTCATTGTTGAGCAAGAGCACCTGGATGAGTCAGGTCTTGTATAAAAATTAAATCAACTTTATCTGACACATCGGTGGGGGAGAAATAATTTTTCGTTATAAGTTTGACTGTTGCATCTGTTATTGACTTTGAGCCTATTCCCATCGTAGGAATATTGCCTTTCATGTTATACATAACAAGACATGAAACATCTGGCTATATTACATGCTTACCATTTGTGTTCTTATCCCTCATATCACTTCATTTAGGCAGAAATAACAGGAAAGTAGAATCATAGAAACTGGAAGGGACCATGAGAGGTCATTGAGAATAGTCCCCTGTACTCATGGCAGGACCAAGTACCCTTAAGCCGCCTTGGCAGATGCTTGTCTAACCTGTTCTTAAAAACTTCCAAAGATGGAGATTCCACAATCTGCCTAGGCAATTTATTCCAGTGGTTAATCACCCTGACAGCTAGGAATATTTCCCTAATGTCCAACCTTGCTTGCTGTAATTTAAGCCCATTGCTTCTTGTCTTATCATCGGTGGTTAAGGAGAACAATTTTTCTCCCTCATTCTTGTGACAACCTTTTAGGTACTTAAAAATTGTTATCCTGTCCTCTTTCAGTCTCTTCTTTTCCAGACTAAACAAACCCAGCTCTTTCAATCTTCCCTCATACGTCAAGTGTTCCTGACCTTTTAATCATTCTTGTTGCTTTTCTCTGGACTTTGTCCAATTTGTCCACATCTATCCTGAAATGAGGTGCCCAGAACTGGACATGATACTCCAGTTGAGGCCTAATCAGGGTGGAGTAGAGTGGAAGAATTACTTCTCGTGTCTTACTTATAATACTTCTGTTAATACATCCGAGAATGGTGTTTCCTTTTTTTTGCAACAGCGTTACACTGTTGACTCATATTTAGCTTGTGGTCCACTATGACACCAAGATCCTGTTCCACACTACTCCTTCCTAAGCAGTTATTGCCCATTTTGTGTGTGCAATGGATTGTTCTTTCTTAAGTGGAGTATTTTGCACTTGTCTTTATTGAATTTCATTCTGTTTACCTCAGACCATTTCACCAGTCTGTCCAAATCATTTTGAATTGCGATCCTATCCTCCAAAGCACTTGCAACCCTTCCCAGCTTGGTATCTTCAGCAGACTTTATAAGTGTACTCTCTATGTCATCATCATGATAAAAATATTGAACAGAACCGGACCCAGAACCAATCCCTATGGTGCCCTGCTCATTATGCCCTTCCAGCATGACTGTGAACCTTTGATAACCACTCTCTGGTAATAGTTATCCTACCAGTTTTGCACCCATCTTATAGTAGCTCCATCTAGGTTTTACTTCGCTAGTTTGTTAAGGAGAAGGTGATGTGAAACTGTATCAAAAGCGTTACAAAAGTCTAGATATACCACATCTACTGCTTCCCCTCTAGCCACAAGGCTTGTTACCCCATCATAGAAAGCTATCAGGTTGGTTTGATATGATTTGTTCTTGACAAATCCATGTTGACTATCATTTAACACCTTATTCTCTTTTAGATGTTTCTTAATTGATTCATTAATTATTTGCTCCATTATTTTTCCTGGTACAGAGGTTAAACTAATTGGTGTATAATTCCCTGGATTGTCCTTATTTCCCTTTTTATAGATGAGCACTATATTTGCTCTTTTCCAGTTTTCTGGGACCTCTCCGGGCTTCCATAATATTTCAAAGATAATAGCCAATGACTCAGATATCTCCTGAGACAGCTCCTTGAGTATTCTAGGGTGCATATCATCAGGCCTTGGTGACTTGAAGACATCTAACTTATCTAAGTAGTTTTTAACTGGTTCTTTCCCTATTTTAGGTTCTGATCATATCTCATTTTTAATGCCCTCCCCTACTTCAGGCATCCAGTCACCACCAACCTTCTTGGTGAAGAACAAAACAAAGAAATAATTTAGTTCCTCTGCCATTTCCATGTTTTCTGTTATTGTTTTTCCTTCTTTATTGAATATCCGATAAGGGAGAAAAACACATTTGAAGCTGTATCCAAGGCTGATAGTACCAGCCTTCCATTAATTAGGCAGTGTGAATTGTTATACACAGGCAGGATTGTTTAAAGGTCAGGGCTAAGATATGTAGCACCATCTAACTAGCTAAACCGTCACACAATCTTCCATTAGCACTATAGTGATATGACCTAGTTACCACTTTTTGTAGGACTCTTTCTTTATTTTTAGATTATTGAAAATCTCCAGGTTAAGCCAAGGTGGTCTCTTGCCATACTTCCTATCCTTCTTACACACTGGAATAGTTTGTTCTTGTGCCCTCTATAATGTCTCTTTGAAAAACAGCCAACTCTTTTCAGTTGTTTTTCCTCTTAGACTTGCTTCCCATGGGATCGCACCAACCAGCTCCCTGAGTGTGCTAAAGTCTGCCTTCTTGAAATCCATTGTCTTTATTTTGTTGTACTCTCTTATACCATTCCTTAGAATCATGATCTCTACCATTTCATGATCACTTTCACCTAAGTTATCTTCCACTTTCAAATTCTCAACCAGTTCCTCTCTGTTTGTCAAAATCAAATTGAGAATGGCCTCTCCCCCAGTAGCTTTCTCCACTTTTTGAAGTAAAAAATTGTGTCCAATACATTCCAAGAACTTGTTGAATAATCTGTGCCTTGCTGTGTTATTTTCCCAACAGGTATCTGTGTAGTTGAAGTCCCCCATCACCCACCAAGTCCTGTGCTTTGGCTGATTTTGTTAATTGTTGGAAAAAAGCTTAATCCACTTCTTCTTCCTGGTTAGGTGGCCTGTAGTAGACCCCTACCATGACATCACCCTTCTTTTTTACTCTTTTTATTTTTACCCAGAGACTTTAAATGTGTCTGTCTCCTATTTCCATCTCAACCTCAGTCCAAGTATATACGTTTTTAATATACAAGACAACACCACCTCCTTTTTTTCCCTGCCTATCCTTCCTAAGCAAGCTATGCTCTGCTATATTAATATTCCAGTCATGTGTATTATCCCACCAAATCTCTCTGTTGACAGCTATGTCACAGTTGTGTTTAGCTACTAGCATTTCAAATTCTTCCTGCTTATCCCTTATACTTCTTGCATTAATATACAAACACTAGTATTAGGATTAGGCATTAGTATAGTAGCTAAACATAGTTGTTTAGTAGTAGCTAAATATAGTGGTGTTTAGCTACTAGCATTTTGAGTTCTCCCTGCTTATTCCCCATACTTCTCGCAGGAGTATAGAAACACTAGTATTAGACATTAGTATACAGATACTTAGGGTGTAGGTTCATTATCAACAATTTTGTCACAGCAACACTGAGTTGCAGGTGAATAGAATTAACTATTACTGAAGATCTGGGAGAAAGAGCACAAGATGTGCAATGTTTCTGCATAGACTGCATAATAAAAACTAGTAGATATATGTTTTGATTTATATTCTTCCTGGTGTTTAAAAATATTTCAGTATATATATAGAGAGAGAGACAAGGTGGGTGAATAATATCTTTTCCCAAGTTCTGTTGGTGAGAGACACAAGTTTTCAGACTTACACGGAGCCTTGACCTAAAGATAAGTTTGAAAGCTTGTCTTTCCAATAGAAGTTGGGCTTAGATATTACCTCTCCCACCCTATCGCTCTAATATTCTGGGACCAACACAGCTGCAATCACATTATTATATATATAGACTTAGTAGTAATTTGGCAAGTCCCTTTTACATGCTGACACGGCCAAGAGGCATTAACTAGCAATCCACTGAGACATCATTTTGACAGGTCAGCTGCAAGCTTTAATAGAGGTTCTCTTAATGGACAATTGCTGTGATTTCTTTTCTAAACAATATATCTACACAGGGTCTCATGAGGCTTAAATATTTTAATGCTCTTTTGCTTTAACACACTGCTTCCTTTTGAGCCAGAAAAAGCCAAAGATCAGTAACGTATTGTTAACAAACCAAATCTCACATGTGAAGGGGGTTTTTTGTTTTGTTTTTTGTTGTTATTATTTGGGGGGGGGGGGGTTTAATTTTTCCCTAACCCCCCCCCCCCCCCACACACCGGTGAGTAATTAGTATGCCTGGTTGAGATGTTTTCACTAGGTTGCCTATATACATCTCAGAAGAATTAATCTTGCCTTAACTTTTCTTGGTAGAGGATTGTTAGCATTCTCCCTTTTTATTGAAAGTAATTGCCTCTTCCATCTTATCCAGTCTGGCCTGTTCCTACTTTTGGTGCTCCTTTTATTTTGTTGCGTGCTGGTAACCTCTGTCTCTTTCCCTCTGTTCTACCAACAATGTGAGCCTTGAGTGTCCTCGTCCCACGTAAGCATATTCTTGTACAGTGTTGCATTGAACATCCCTTAATCTCCTTTGACGTCAGCTGAGAATATGAACCTAGGCATTATGATTAAAACATGCCAGGCCCTTCTTGCAGGACTGGTTTAAAAATGGGGTTGAGGGCGGGGGGTGGGATGTTATTCTTCAAATCAATTAAAAAAGGAGAGAATTACTTAAGCAACATGGGGCTCATCACAGTGAGATGCCACTGCTTCTGTCTGTGATTGCATTCACTGCAGACAGCGATTAGACAGCTCAGATATAATTCTGGTCTGGTGAACTCAGCGTGAAGGGTCAAGTAAATTAAAGCACATTAATAAAACATAAATGAGAGAAGGGATAACTGGGCTACTAATGATAGACGATATGCTGTCAACAGGCAATACGCTGGTCCGTACTTAAATAAATGTGTCAGTCCATCTGGAGTAAAGTGTTGCTCAGAGATTTTCAGCAGCAGACTTGAAATGCTCCAGCTATGGCCCATATTAATCTGTTATAATTGACAGCAGATGCCACACAGTTTTAACTAGCGGAAGAAAGCCATGCAAACCTAAAGTACAGGCATGACAAAAGATATCATATCAAGTTGTTCAAACCGAATTGTTGATATGTATATAAGAAATATTTTTTCTTGCATTGGCTTCTCGGTGTACTGTCTCTTGTCTAGGAACCAATTACTACCAATACGCTAATATTCACTGTATATTGAGAAGCTGATTTTTGGTGGAAACTGTCAGAGCTCTACTGGCTTCAATTTGCTTAGCTTAAACTGAAGGCAATGGAGCTATGGCAGTTTGCACCAAGTGAGGATCTGCCCCGCACTCTAGGCACTTATCAAGAACATCTGTCCTTGTCTATTTACATGTGAGACCCATGAAGCAAAGCTGAGCAGCTATGCCAATTTAAAGATGTCACAACACCTAAACCAGTGTATACATTTGCTTTCATTCATTCACCTGAATGTTTTATACAAACAATACTAGTCCAGGAGGGAAGCCAGTGTCAGATCCCTGGTTTTTGTAAACTGATGTATCTCCATAAACTTCAGTGAAGCTATACTGACCAATAATAGCTGAAGATCTGATCCATATGGCCCTAAAACTTGATTTTAACACAGACCTCTTGTGCAACCTTTTGCACATTACAACTATACTAAGCCTCACATTCCACATCTGCAGAATGGAGACATCAGTATTTACCTACTTCTCAGAGCTGTTGACAGGTCTAACTAAATATTAAATTCTAAGAGGATGATCTTCTATTTTAAGGTTTGTAAAATCAGTTTACATTGTTTGTTGGTGTTGCACGGTAACTCAAGCACCTTAGAAGTGGAGACATTTTATATATTAGTTGAAATGTAATGTCCATCAGCTGTTCTGAGGCAAAAAACAAAAAATCAAATCCACCTGTGTCTTTTTTAAAACACAAGACTTCTCCATATGACTAGGTGTTGTTAATTGAAGAAGGAGCAAAGCATTCAGCGGATAAGAATACAAATAATGAATATATTATATAGTAAAATACTTATTCGTATTCTTATTGTTCTTCAGCTTTACAGGATCCAAAATTGGCTAAGTGCTTTGCTCCTGCTACTTCAATTAACATCATCTAATGGTACAGAAAAGTCTTATATATATATATAAAAAAAAAAAATCACCTGTTGAGTTCTTTTTCTCAGAGCACCAGATGGAGCCAGGAAACCTCCCTATATGTTTTCAGGGTCTATTTATAACTAATTACTTTCTTTTTGTGCCATTGAAGGGATGTGGTTTACAGAGTATTTAACAAAATAAACTGTCTCTTTCATTTTAGCTGCAGGAAACTGATCACTGACAATACTCCATTTCTATTGTTCATGGTTATGGCATTAAAGCAAGTTTCAAAACAGTTATTAATTTATTATTTTGCCAATCTATTATGATTTGGCAGACACTGACACGGAAAATTCTATTTTATTCTTTCCATTATAAGCAGTATGTAACCAAAAAGTCAAACCTACAAATATTATCCATATTGTTGCTGAAGTCATGTTCTGCAATCAGAGATATTAGGGCAGGGGTGGGCAATAAAATTTGTAGGTGGGCTGGTGGGGGTGGCGGAGAGCCAGGCTGGGGCAGGGGCAGGGGGAGGAGAGCTGCTAGGGGGCCGGGAGGAGGGGAGGCGGGGCGTGGGTAGCCGGTGTGAGGGTGCACAGAGCCAGTCAGGGGACAGAAGGGGGCAGTGCAGCCCCGGCTGCAGAGAGGTGTGGCGCAGTGCTGGGGTGGGGGGAGGCACAGAGGGGACGGCCCGAGCTCCGAAGCAGCGTGGTGCAGTGCCAGTTGTGGGCAGAAGGGAGCAGTGCAGCCCTGGCCCGAGAAGCCCCATAATGGCATGGTGCCAGTGTGGGGAGGCAGAAGGGGATGTCGCAGCCTCAGCCCCGGAGCGGCACAGCACAGTGCCGACCAGGGAAGGGTAGAGGGGGTAGTATACCGCAGGCTGGGAGGAGGGTGGAGGAGGGCCACACCATAGCCCTGGTGCAGAGCAGCACAGCGCCGGCTGAGTGGGGCGGGGGAGCAGGCCAGGGGCAGTGGGCTGGATGTCGACCTCTAGCGGGCCGGATTTTGCCCACTCCTGTATTAGGGAGACAAAGTGAGAAGCTAATATCTTTTCTGAAACCAACTTCTGCTGGTGAAGCAGACAAGCTTTCAAGCTACACAAAGGAGCAGCTTAAGTCGAATTAAGGAAAGCCCAGTGTAGACGTGGAGTAAATTAAGTCGATTTAAGCCTCCTTAAATCAACTTAATTTGTAAGTGTAGACGCACCCTATATGGAGAATAAAGAACAGGAGTGTGAGTCTGCCTCCTAGTTTGCCTGGAATTGTACTGCAGGCTGCATAAAATACAAGCTGTTTATTTTATATAAATTCAGGAAGGGTATTTATATCAAAACAAATCTTGGCAGAGTCCTTGGGGAAATCAGCAACATCACTGTCTTCACAGGCTGCTAGTTCCAACTCTGCCACCTCCAAAATCCTATAGCCCATTGAAAAGGAAAATAGCTATATTAATTCTTCAAATAAACATCCAGGACATACAAATAACAAAGACCTCAATTGTTATTCCGTGTGTAGTATAGCTGCTCGGTGTATCCATGCATTGGATAGAGGATTTCCTGCCTCGTTTGTATTATTTTATTGTTTCGCTTTCTAGAAGGCATATGTAGTTGCACAGTGGGTTGTTCTTCTATATTCCTCCAACTGATTTCCTTTGAAAGAGGAGATCTCTTGGTAATCACCAGAGCATCCACCTCCTCATTCTTTCTTTTATCAGCAGATTTCTCCAAAGAGAAAGAACCCTTGTGCAAGGGTTTGGCCAACCAAGAATTATAGAGGTTAGGAAAACTCTACTAATATTTAGGCTGGAAAACTCACCCGTAAGAATGTTAGCATATTAATAAAGACCAAGAGTTTTTCATATGTATACTACATTAACTGAAGGAACAGGCTTTATCTTGTCACCAGTTTTCTCACGTACTCTTGTGCATTGTATTCCCCTCATACTCAATGTGTCTTAGATTTCTATAGCCGGAGAACACGATTAAATAGATTAAACCAGTCTGCCCATCTCCCCGTTGCTCATTAATCTTCCATTTACGTGGGGATTAGATTAGATTCCATTAGCCAAATCCAGCAAAATGGTCTGTCCCTTTTTAATATTTATGAAAAGGTCTCAGTCCTTAAAGTAGATTGCTATATATTTAAATGAATGAACAATTCTTCGTCCGTTGACTGTTATACCTCTCTGTTGATTAGAGCCACTGTAAAAAAAATCAGCAGTGCTTCTAGTCGTTAAATTTGGCCTGTTAAGTTGCCTTTCATTTACTTGTAACAAACATTGAACAGATGTCTGACTTACTGCCACTGGTATAAGAATAAAAGGAACGAAGGCTGTTATACATTATGCTTGTCATAAACAGAGTCTTGAGAACTTGGTACTCTGTGAACTGTATAAAATTAATTTGTAATAATTTGTAATAACATCTAGTTTCAAGAAATTCGCAGATTACAAGTACTCTATGTTGTATTGAGAGGAAGCATAATAGTTTACAACAAACTGCAAAGAGGGGGGGAAAAACTTGTGCTGGTTGTGCTTCCTTATTCTGTGTAAAGGCAGGTAAAAATACTGTTGGGTTTTTGTTTGTTTGGTTTGGTTTTTTTTAAATTAAGGATTTTATCTTTGGTAATTCCCCTCTACTCTCTGCCCCTCATAGAAGTTTAGGTTTTATATAGCTTGGAAGGCTCTACAAACAGTGAAGATTTAGTGAAATGGTGACATCACTAGAGAAAATAGGGAAATTTATGCAAACTAAAGGGGAAGGGATTTACCAAGGGGCAGTTCTTTTAAAAGTCTTTCGGTTTTGTTTGCTTTTTTAGACACACAGTTAACATTTTAGTATTAACAATGTTTGTTAAAGTTCCAAAATTCCTACCTTTTTAGTTAGGTTTGAGAGTTAGTTATGTGTCTCTTCTCAATCCCAAACAAAATCTACAGCAAATGAGGAAAGATTAGAGTTGTCACTCTTGATATTTATGTAGTTTGTTTAAAAAAACCCAAAAAAACTCTTTTGCAACAAAAGCCCACTCCTCTTTAAGGTCTTCATTACACATCATAAAACACAAGAAAGCAGAAAAAGATAATCTTTTTTTTTTTTTAAATCAAACTTCTCAATTAAAATACAATGTCAATTATGAAGCAACTTTCTTATAATTTCCCAAGCAAATTTCTTTGGAACTGAACTATTTTAACTGTGCTCTCACCTGAAAGTCTTTTCATTTTATGTTATTTTATTTTGGGATAGTGATTCAGAAAAAAAGTTTTAGGAGTTTTTGAATCATGGATTTCTTGTTTGATCTATATCTCCCAATCAGAAATATTGTGCATGCAGTGCACAAAATTTAGCCATTACTGTCTTGGGGTGGTTTTGAGATCCAGTGAACAAACAAAGTTTGTTAATTTTAAAGTGTTAATTAAATTGTTAATAATAAAGTGTTAATTTTGAAGCTGTGTTTTAAGTCTCTTTGTGCATATACATCAGAATTTTCTGTTCCTTTTATTTTACTTATTCAGGGGCCTAACTTTTCCCCAATTTCAGCTGTTAATAGCCAGGCACTAGTCTAACTGCACCAGTTGAAACCCCTAGGTCTGCAGACCCCTAGAATGAACAATTATAAGCTTGTGTAACAATGGCATTTTATCTGAGGCTATGTACACACAATCAGATTAAAGCGCAACATGGCAATCTCGCTATAAAAAACACGTGACCTTTATTGCATGAGAGCGCGTACACACGTCACTCCTTGCAACGCAACAGAATTCTTTGCAATATCACGGTGCAGCGCAATGAATTCTTGTCATCTATCCCATAGTTCAATTTTCCCTGAATCAGCGCTTGGAATCCTGCGATGAAGGAAAGGAACGCAAAGCGCCATGGGTAAACTCTCAGTTTCCCGTCGTGCACTGTGTTCCCCTTGCGTCTTCCTCATTGCCAATAGCAACTCGTGCCTATTTTCAACAGTGCAGTGCCACACTACTTGCGAGCAATCACAACTGCAACAGCATGGATCCTGCTCTAATCTCCACTGTCGCCTTCAGCATTCTAAATACATCTTGGCTGGTTGCTCAGTACGCAATGAGCTCCAAATCAGACGAGGACGCTGAGGCGCAGGGGCTGATCGATGCCCTGCAGAGCAACAGCACCGCATTGCTCAGCTCCTTCACCGATCGTCTGCACACGGTGCAACGCCGTTTCTGGTCGTGAGAGACGAGCACCGAGTGGTGGGATCGCATTGTTATGCAGCTGTGGGATGACGAGCAGTAGGTACAGAACTTCCGAATGCAGAAAGCAACCTTTTGGAACTGTGTTCAGAGTTGGCCCCTGCCCTGCGACGTAAAGACACCAACATGAGGTCCACCCTAACCGTGGAGAAGCGTGTTGCGATAGCTGTCTGGAAGATGGTGACTCCTGACTGCTACCAGTCGGTTGCAAACCAGTTTGGAGTCGGGAGGTCCACCGTCGGATTAGCCCTCTCACAAGTGTGCCAAGCCATCAATCGCGTTCTGCTACGGAGGACGGTGACATTGGGCAACGTTCATGAGATTGTGGACGGCTTTGCTGCCATGGGATTTCCTAACTGCGGGGGAGCAATAGACAGCACGCATATCCCGATTTTGGCTCCAGTACATCAACAGGAAGGGCTACTTCCCAATGGTGCTGCAAGCACTAGTGGATCACAAGGGGCGTTTTACGGACATCAATGCTGGGTGGTCGGGAAAGGTGCATGATGCCCGCATTTTCAGGAACACTGGTCTGTACCGGAAGCTGCAAGGGGGTATCTTCTTCCCAGATCAAAAAATTACTGTGAGGGATGTGGAGATGCCCATAGTCATCCTTGGAGACCCAGCGTACCCACTGATGCCATGGCTCATGAAGCCGTACATCGGGAACCTAGATCGCAGCATGGAGCGGTTCAATTACAGATTGAGCTGCTGCAGAATGACTGTAGAGTATGCCTTCGACCTTTTAAAAGGGCGCTGACGCTGTTTGTATGGGAGGCTGGACTTGGACGAGGACAACATCCCTGCTGTAATTGCGGCGTGCTGGGTCCTTCATAACATTTGGAGGCACAGCGCCTCGAGGCAGCATACGAACAGCCAGCCACTAGGAGTATTAGGGGGGCCCAACAAGGAGCTGCTTGCATAAGGGAGGCACTCAGGGAGCATTTCAATGATGCCCTCCCATAGTTCACTTCAAGGACGCATCAAGTGCACCTTATGAGATTTTCACTGTGTACAAATAAAGTCACTCTTCAAATTTTTTGTTACTGTTTTTAGTAAGAGATGAAAGGGGCGGTTGGTGGGTGGTGTTACAGGTGGGTGTAGCTGCGGGTCTCTAAAAAGTAGCTCTGTGAGGGACTGGAGATTGCAGTATACCAGGGGGACGGGCAGCCTTCAAAGAAATGCTTCGAAGGACTATGGGGTGTGGGAGGCAGACACGGCTGAACTGTCTGGAGTGGAGTCCGTACATTAATCACCTGGGTCTGCAAAGCAATCATGCTCTTGAGCAGTTCTGTTTGCTCCTTCATGACACTTATCAGTTCGTCCCTGTGTTTCTGCCTCCTCTGTTGGGATTCCTCTCTCCAGGCTCGATTTTCCCTCGCGGATGCCTCTGTTGTTTTAATCAGCTCCTGAAACATATCCTCCCTGTTTCTTCGAGCACGCCACCGAATGTTTCTCATGCGGTCAGCTGGGGTAGACACTGGCCTTGTGAAGGTCGAATCTAATAAAAAAAAATAATAATAAAGCTATTGTTAACACATGCATAGATAACCAATGTAACCTTCAAGTAGCACATTCCACTGGAAGGTACAGGGCAGTCAACATCCTATGCTTCGCTGAAGCAGACAAGGTACGTCCTAATAGAAACCTTACTGGGGGCTAACGTTCTGCACAGGGCACACAGATGCCAGCTAGAATACATATTCCACATGCCACCGGATGCAAGCCAGGACCGTATGCACAGCGAGGACCGAGACAGCAAGCACCCCCTTCCCAGACAATGATATTTTAGCTGGAGCCATAGCTGCACGAAAGAGAAACTTACCTGAACCCCCCTCTGCCGCCTCAGAGGACACGCTGCAATTCATGTCTTGGGTGGACGTCTCAGCGGGGGTGCAGAAGAGCTCCTGGCTACACGCTGTTGCGCTCTCCTCTAGGTCATCCTCCATCTCCTCCTCCTCCTCGATCCCGTCCTCATCCTGCTCGGCTCTGGCATTCAGTGGATGAGGGGGGGCTGATGTGTCCACAGGACTCTTTGCAGTGGTTGTGGGGTCCCCACTGAGGATGGCTTCGATATCCTTGTAGTACCTGCATGTAGCAGGCGCTGATCCCGAATGGCAGTTTGCCTCCTTCGCCCAGTGATAGGTTATTCTTAGCTCCTACACCTTCGATCTGCACTGCACAGTGTCTCTATCATAACCTCTCTCTGACATGGCCCGAGAAATTATGCCATATGTATCGTAATTTCGCTTGCTGCCGCGTAGCTGCGCCTGTAGAGCAGACTCTCCCCAGATGCTTATCAGGTCCAGCACCTTTGCCGTGCTCCAAATGGGTGCACATCTTCCACGATGGGCCGCCATTGCTAGTGAAGATCGGAGCTGCAGTCCACTCCACGAGGAAGAGAACAGGAAGTGAAACAGAGGAGAAATTCGAAAATCCCGGGAATCGAAACAGGGTGGGGACTGTTTTGTGACGGCCACAGAGCGGGTGGGGGGAAGACCAGAGAGGACGACTTTGGAATGCTGGGACGCTTCCGGAGGCCAATCATTGCGTGGTAAGCGTACACACGAGTCGAAAGGCACAACAGCTGTTCCGTGTTAACTGCTACTACCCTCGTCGAGGTGATTTTTCTATTGCACTACAATAGGGCTGTTGACGCGCAACAGCCCTATTGCACGTGTGTACGCTGTTGTTATCGCGCGGTAATGACTGTTAATGAGCGATAAAGTGATCGTGTGTACATGGCCTTAGTTTTAGAAGAACAACCTGAAATAATGTCAATAGTGATATTGTCTACATGAGAGGTTTATGCTGATATAGCTGCACTAATGACTTAATGTAATCAGGGCAGATCTCTTGTGTGTGGACAAGGCCCACACATTTTAAATGTGCTAGTTTTTAAAAGAGCTTTGGAAGTCTAAATTACTCTAATGGTGGAGCTGGAAAAGGTAAGTGAGAATGAAGTTAGGAACCCCACCTCCTGAATTCCCTTTCAGCCTTTGCCAACCAATCACTTTAATAATACATTTGCAAAATGTTTTATAAATTATATAACTGGACACTTTGGTAACTAGTCGGGAGCTAGCTAAAGTTGGTTCACTGATGTTTATATGCTAGTAGATGGTACTTACAGTTTACAGTAACATAATCACCTCCTACTCACAAATGGGGGTGGGGGAGGGATGAGGGGAAGCCTTGATAAAACCAGCATTCAGAATGAATGAAATAATCAGTGGGATAAAAAGTCAGTAATTCTCAGTATGGCTATGTCTACACTAGAAAAGTTAAGTCGACTTTTGTTAAGTCGACTTTAATAAGGTCAACTTTAAGTCGACTTAAAATCGACCTTATTAAAGTCGACTTAACAAGTGGCAACACTTTAACTCGACTTAGTCCACTCTGTTAAGTTGACCTAACTGCCCTTAGGTCGACTTAAGAAAGTGGATTTATGTGTCCACACTGGGCTTAGGTCGACCTAAGGAAGGGTTATTTTCCTCCAATTCTGTAAGCTCCCCATCTTCACAGCGTCCGATGAAGTGGGATTTTCTCTCATGAAAGCTCATGCAACAAATAAATTTGTTAGTCTTTAAAAATGCAGCAGGACTCCTTGTTTGTTTCACTATTTCAAGGAAATCCTATCCCTTGCTTTGTTCTGTATAGAGTCTTTGGTCCCCTTTCAGTGGTCAAACAAAGCAGACATGTTTGTATTTAGTTATGATTTGTGTTACCCAAACTCCATTAGCATAATTTTCAGTGTAGTTGTTACATTTTGGTGATCACCCAATACAGGAATCTGTCACTATCTGTAACTTTGGGTGTTTTGATGCAATACTACTATGGCTCAGAACTCTAAGACCACTACTCTGAGCCTACAATCTTCCAGTCGCCTGGTTACACCTGGAAGAGTAACCTTAACTGTCTTCCTGTTCTGAGTTGCCCAAATCCCAGAGTTCTGAACTACCAGACTTTTCCCCTTTGGTTCATCACCCACAAAGGAATGAAACCTGCACCCACTCTTCAGTTCAATTTGGTACATATGTTCCAGACAGTTTGCCCAACAGATAAAAATAAACAAAAAGGTTTTTAATAGAAAAATCATAGATTCAAAGACGAAATACTGAGGAAAAGTCAACACATAGATGTTACGCAGAAAATAAACATAAAGATGAAATCTCAGGCTTTATATTTCTATATTAGCTACAATTCCCTAGAATTTTTAGAATTCCCTTCTGCCTTAGAAAAAAATCCAGTGTTCATAGACAGCACCCTTCTTAGGTGTTGTCCCTAAATTTCTGGCTAACCTCCCTCAAATCCAAGCCTCTTTTTAAAAGGGTTTTTTTCCCCCCTCTCTTTTTGTTTCTTTCTTCCTTCTCTGGCATGATGACTCATGGTTTTTCAGAGGGAGGGAAACTCTCTTGCATCTCAGGATATGTCTATGCTTCAAACACTGCAGCAGCTCAGCTGTGCCACTGCAGTTCTTTAACGTAGTCACTACCATTGGTGTCAGTACTCCACTTGCCCGAGAGGCTATAGTTAGGTCGATGGGTGTTTCTTCTATTAATCTAGCACAATCTAGATAGGCTGGCACAGCTATTATTCCCCCCAATGTCAATGTCTTTCCATTAACTTTAATAGTCCACCATTGTGTCTTCCTGGCTGGACAGTGAATGGTATTTGAAGTTGGTTTTATACAAAGAACTTGCCTCTCTCCCTGTCTGATTACTTCATCCACTTTTGTGAGGTGGTGCTGTAGCTGCACTAGAATCACAATTACAATTTTTTAAACATATACATTCATAACCATAAGCTGCATGCATATCTTCTAATGAGCATCAATTTCAAAATATTACAAGCTTTCATAACTTGTTATATATTTATATCTGATAACATTGTGCACAGTTGATTCAATTGCTTATCCTTTGGGGTTCAGACCTCCTGTTATCGCCTTGGGGTGTCTGGACCCTGATAGTTATAATTGTAAAACTGAAACTTCAAAATGAATTAACATTATTGTGTTTATTGCTTCAGGGAAAGGGGCAAACTGGAAAAACAACTCGGCAGACAAAAAAGATAGTAAAAAAAGGAATAGCAAACATAGTATCAAATCCCTCCAAAGTGAGACTGATTATAGCTTACCTAGGCACATCACTTGTGCCATCCTAGCTTTAATTTTTTTTATCCTTAATACATGGTATATCCTTTAAATTACACAACTAACAAAAAATCTTCTAATTTGAAGTTGAAGCCCTGAAAAAGAAATGAGTTTTAATTACAAAGGAAAAGTTTTTGCAAACGGACTTAAAAAAAAAAATCATAAAGTAGTAAAATCTCTGTAATCATAAAATCCATTCACCCTTAGTTAGGAGAAGAGATACTTGCACGGCAATTGACAATAGGCCAGAGTACATTTAAAACGGTTTCTCTTTTGTTTTACGTTGAGCGGCGAATAAATCATTTAAACACTGTGGGTTTGGACTGGTGAAGCTTTTGATGCCTACTTTACATTTTATTAATTGCTCTTGTTGAGATGCAACAGAAGCCTAATTCCATCCACTGTTCTTGACATTTTTATTCTCATTTCCTTCTCCTGGGCATCTCTCTTTTTATGAGCTTTTAGTGTGCCATTCCTGCTATCAGCTTGTGGCAGCTAAACCAGTCAGCTTACATCATATGGCAGTGCCAATTAATTTTCTTGATTTGACATAAAAAAGAACTGTATGCTAGATTTCAGTGTTTTCTCTGGTGACTCGTTAATAGAAGTGTCTAATCCATGATGTCAGATCTGTAATGGGGAATTGAGAACTCATTTTTTTTAGGGTGTTATATCATTTGGGCTTAAGACTGTTACATGTATATCATTGTATTATGCTTCAGAAATCTCTGATGTGGAAATTGTTCAACTTCATTGCTTTTTCATGAACGTGTAATTATTTTATAACTTTTTTCTATATTTCTGCTGTATTGTATGTATATTGCCTGAAAAATTCTGATTGTCTAGCAAAATTAAATTTTAGTATGGGATGAATTGCTTATTAAGGATAATTCCAAACTAATGTTTTGCAGCAAATGTGTAGTTAAAAGATAAAACAAACTACTACATAGATTTTTTTTAAAAAAATCTTATTGAAAAAAATTTCCCTACTTACTGAGCTATTTCTTAAAAACTATTAGAGAGAACATTTATTCTCTTTCTGTCCTTTAATTGCCAGTGTGGTACTTGTAGAAAACGATAAAGGGGTTAGTCTTTGTGTTTTTTCAGAGATGCCTGTTCAGGTTTTGTTAAAGCAGAGAAATGAGATATGTATAACTTGGATATAACATGCTGCTGCTTCTAATTTATCTTGCAAATGTTTATATTTCTCTGCATTCACCATTTTAAAAACATAAAAGTATGAATTAAGTATAATATACAGTGTTTATACAAGGCATTTTAGAGATATATATTCAGCTAGGTAACTGCTCTAGAGATCATTTTAGTGATTTAGGATTAAATCAAAGGATCATGATTTGGATATAAATAATTGAAAACACAAATAATTACTGATGTTTGCAATAATCTTGATAAATTTAGCATATTTGTAGTTTGTTTGGATGCAATTATTTCTTCTCTCTCTTTGTGTGTACATATATGTAATATATGTACATATATTCTTTCTATATACTGCCTACTTGCACAAATATGTTTTGGCCCAACAGATATAAAAATTGAGTGAGAATCTTGCAAAAGCTTTGAATATATTTACTTATACAATACAAAGGAGTGAAGAATACATATTTACTGTTTTAAGAATTATTAAATATGGCATTACTAATAATTCATTATATGCCTTTTTTTAACAAAGTTCTAGGGTTAATTATCTAGGTTTTTGTATCTAGATCCTATTTGATCCTAATTCCCTAATATTGTAGTTCTGCCAATATATTTAAAAATAGAAATTGTAATAATAGTCATTCTCATCCCCCTTCTCAACTTGTAGAAGAATAACTTTTTTATACATATATGTTTTTCTTTGTTTGTTTTCAGTGTAATTAGGATATGTGTGCGTATGAGAGAGAGAATACATTAGTGGGGGGAAAGCTATGTCTATGAAATAAATTCTATATTAAGTTATGGAAATGGTTAGTTCCGTGGTAATTCTTATCTTACGTAAGTTTTATCTCCTGTACTAATAAGCTAACCCTTTTGATATAATTTGTATCAGTTATCTGGAGGTCATCACTGTGGCCAGGTCTGTGGCTAGAATGAAGGAATTCATTCTTCTGGCTAGTCACAGATGGACGTTGTTGGTTTCTTGCCAGCATGGCTCTTTGTGCATCTAAAAGCAAGAGGGCCTAGGGATGCAGATTGACTTAATGATATGAGGACAGATGGTCTCAGAACAATGGGAAACGTTACTTTAGAAGCAACAGCTTCTTCAGAGAACTTCCTACCAACATAACCACAACCTTAATAGAAAGAGATCACATAGGGAAGTGCTTATTTAAATGTGTGGTAGACATTTTACTCCTGTTGAACTTTGCATCAAGGGAGAAATTGCATCTCACCAGCTCATACCTTATGATGTAAATTACCCCTAATATCTTCATTTGAAGCTTTTGAAAATCACCAATATGTAGGGTTTTGTTTTGTTTTTTAATGTCTTCTGCGGGACTTCACTGTATTTGGAAACATCTACAGATTTATATTTATGAACCACCCAATAACTTCATGAAAATTAATGTTTCGAAACTTACAGGAAATTACTCTTTCATTTCTAGCCCAGGATAAAATGTGATAGCAGTAAAAGCATTCAGTGATTGGTGAGCATGTTTAACACTGTATTTTATCTCCTTTAACATGCACCAGAAAATGCATAAGCTTTGAAAATGTACTGATTTTGTAATAAAACATAAGAGGCAGAAGGAACACTAGAATGCATTTTCAATGGAATTTCTGTAATGCGTGCATGTTGTTGGTGGTGTGCATGTGAGTGTACGCAAGTGCGCACATTTGAATAAATACACACAATACAATACAATATATCGTCTCCCCTACACCCTTATATTTCACTGGAATTATATATAATATTTACCACACTAATTCACTGTGGCCAGATCTGTGACCAGTATGATGGGGTTCATTGTTCTGCCTAGTCACAGATGTTGTGGGGGGGGTTGTGTCTAATCAGTGAGTCTACTTCATTAAAATAAGAGATGGAAACCCAGAGCCCCCCACCACTACACTAAAAGACAATCACTTTTATGTTATAAATGAACTGCCGAGGAGGTACTTTCTGTTCCTTCCAGTATATGCATAGCTGCTTCATTAGGGAACAGCAACTGACATCTTTCCAGTGACAGTAAATAGCTCCCAGGCTTTTCAAATAAACTTATGCATTGCCTTCTATTCAGGCTAGGGCCTACATATTAAATAAATCATCAAAGGTATGTTCTTCCAGCTTTGTTAAAGAGAGCAATAGTGTAGTGTTTTATTGATTGCATTTGCAGAGGCAAATTGAATCCAGGGCTTGTCAAGGCTCCTGAATCCTATGTCATAAACAAGAGAGGGGGGAAAAAAAAGAAAAGAAAAGAAAAGATGGCTGTATTTCAATGGAATTAGAAGAAAAGAATGATGTTGCCTATTTTTATGATGATGAATTTAGTTTTCCTTTCCTGGCCATGTCAAATGGGAGGTAGTAATAGAAGCACACTGAAGAAGAGTCAATATCCGAAGACCAAGGCTTGTTTATAAAAGGTTTTAGGAATAAGTCGGTTATCTAAAATTCAGTGTTCTGCCATTATTATAAAAGCTCCTTCCTTTTACAATGGTGTGCTTCAAAAGGTAGGCGATTCTAGCAAATGTCATTTCTCAATTGACCTGACAACTCATCAAAAGTCCATTTTAAGAAGGTTCAATTTTTCAAAACAACAGAAAAATAAATGAAAATATGCTATGGATACTATAAGAAACACTTATGTTTGGGAAGCCAGTAGAAATCCAAATCTTACTATTTCAGTCAGCTGAATTAAATGTCTTTGGACTGACTTAATTATGTGCAAAAAGAGTTGTAATATTTTACAGGGAAGGGTTTGAGGAGTAGTTGTTTTTGTTTGGTTTTTTTACAATGGCTTTTTTTAAGGTGGAAAGCTTTGGAGGCATTGCTGTTAGATGTTTAACCAGAATAAACTATTCATCAGAGATGTGCATTTGAAATCGCCTGTGGTATTGCAGCCCAAGAAATTGTAGAGCTCATTATCAACAAATATTGGCATGCTTGTCTATTTAGCCTTTGTCTACAATAGATCTTAGGCCAACAAAGCTTTTGTCACTCAGGAGAATGAAAAAAGCAAATCCCCTAGCGACATAAGACAATAGACAATGCCATGTCAACAGGAGATGTTCTCCGGTGGGCGTAGCTATCACCACTAGTGTAAGTGGTTTTATTATGTCGACGGGAGAGCTCTCTCCCATTGACACAATGCGGCTACACCAATGTTCTTAGGGTGGCACAACTATACTGATACAGCTGTGCTGCTGTAATTTTTTAAGTGTAGACAAGCCCTTAAAGTGAGGGAACATTTATCAGCAAACTGCAAAGCAGTATTGCACTGCTTGAATAAATAGAAATTCTGAAAGTGACGGTGAAAGCTACAGTCATCTCTTCACTCCCTGTCCCTTTGGATGGATATTCTGTTTGTGATAGTACACACGCAAATACCAAATCTTCTCCAGGAACTGTTGTTTTAACGACCTATATGTTGTGGTACCTGAATAACAGCCTTCCTCCCTCGCTGTATGTGCTTGCTTCCAAGCACGACAAGTTTCTGTGGTCACAGGGAGAGAGCGAATGAAGAGGAAGCTGATACATGTTGAAGCTCACAATTGTGTGAGCTATTTCTGCAATTTAAAACTAGACCATTCACTATATTAATTTCTCTATTGCTGAAAGGTTTCTTTTTGTATGTATGATGCTATTCAGCTCTTTAACAGCGTTCTCCCAGCTTTTATTGCTATAGGTTGTGTTGGAATGGTCTGCTTTAGTTGCCCCAGTTAAATTCCACTCATAAACTTCCATTTTTAGGCCTTCAGAGTTTGTAGGAAAGTTTTTTTCCCCCTGGACTTCTAACATTTTTTTTCATTTTAATAACTAATTAAAAAAAAACACATAAGGAAAAAATTCATATATTTCTCATATGCAATGTTCTTACTCTTTGCCAGGGGTGGCCAAAATTACAGATCCTTTAAGCCACATACGACAATCTTCAGAAGTTTAAGAGCCAGGATGTGCCTGCTAGAGCTCAGGGCTTCAGGCCCACAGTGGGTTGGTGGGGTTAGGGACTTCTGCCCTGTGGGGAGAAGTGTCTTGGGGCTCCAGACCAATGGGGCATGCTTGCAAGGATTTGGGGCCACAGCCCTGCTAAAGCCCCAAGCCCTGAGGCATGCCCTTTGGGCTGAAACACTGATACACCACTCCCTACTGGGCTGATGCCTCTAGCTCAGTGGTTCCCAACCTGTGGCCCACAGGGGCTTTCAAAATGGCCTGTTGCTTCCCTTCTGTTGGCTGCAGAAGGAAGCCACTGCCTAAGACCCCAGGAGAACAAGTTCCTGCGGGGCTACAAAATGGTGGAAGCCAAGAGGATGAGAGATCATTGCTCCCCTGCCTCAGGCTATAGCAGGGGGCATATCAAAAAGCTCATCCTGGGACCCCATAGGCGCTGGGGTCCCTGCTGGAGCCAGAGGAGAGGAGAGCACTGATCTTCTGTCCCTCTGGTTGCAGAAGAGAGCCACTGCCTTGGGACCCAGATGGAGCGCACAGGGGCTACAGGACATGCATGGCTTCCCTGCTGCAGCCAGGGAAGTGGGAGATCAGTGAGGAGGAGGCAACCTCTCCTCTCTGCACTCCTATCATCAGGCTGCAGGTGGGGAGCTCTGCTGGTAGAGTCTGGTGGGTGGTAAAAATTATATCTGTGGCCCTGGAGCCAAAAAGGTTGGGAACCTGCTCCAGCCTCACCACCTCACAACAAGGCAGAAGCCCCAAGCGCCCCACCTGCAGTCAGGCAGGAAGAGAATGAGGGGGAGCCTTTCTGATCCACACTGGAAGAGAGCCATGTGTGGCTCACGAGCCATGATTTGGCCACCTCTGCTCTATGGCAAACTACTGAAGGTGTTCTAAAATTCTGGGTGTAGGAAGTGGGATGGTGGGATATCAGCGTCAAAATAAAGAAAACAATTTAAGTCAACTGTTCACCACCTTTTCTCCACAAATATCACAAGCAGGGAAGTGGCTTTGCCATATAAAACCTTGGAGAAAAAAACCAGAGGATCTATTAACAAAATAGATGAATTCATCTGTCAGTAAGGTTTTTGTCACTGTGTGATCACAGTTTTTTCCTCTTATTAACTCATTTTTATTATTTATCTATAGGCTATTCATCACAGTAATATTTGAGCACCTAATAAATTTCAATAGATTTATAGAGGAGTATTGTTATATCCATTTGATGCATGGGGAAACTGAGTCATGGAGCAATATAGGTCCTGCTCAGTTCAGCAAGGCACTTAACTATGTTTAGCTTTACACTTGTGCTCAGGTTCCTCCTTATTTAGCAAAGTGCTTAAGCATGTGCTAAGTTCAGTGGTTTAAGTGACTTGCTCAAAGTTGTACAGGAAATCTTTGCAGAGGTGAGGACAGAAACGCTGTCTCCTGAGTCTCAATCCAATGTCTGAATGTCAACACTCTTCTATTCTCTTCCCCATGTCCTTTAAAGCAGAGGTTTTCAAGCTATGGGTTGGGACTCAGTACTGGGTCGCAGACCCTCAGTTACTGGGTTGTGGCGCCCCCTGCTGCCACCACCGCAAGACTACAGTGTATTGCTCAAAGATGTACCGGTAATTGTTGGGTCGCGGGCATAAATGATTTTTTTTAACTGGGTCCTGGGGAAAAAAGGTTGAAAACCACTGCCCTAGAGGGACCTTATGCCAAAACTTGCATTAACTTCATTGGGGCCAGGATTCCATTCTAAGTATTTAGTCATGTAAGAAAGATCCAGGACAAAATCAGTGCACAAATTAAAAAGATTATTACAAGATTACAAGTGTACAAAGATCACTGTGCTTTATTACCTAATTAGGTAACAGATCAGACTGACTCTAAAGAACATTATTGCACAACGAACAGTTGTAAACCGATAATTAAATACTTACTTACCTGAGGGAATTGTTTCTTTCTCAAGCAAACATACATATATATTTATAATTACATATTTGGCAGAGACTGGGTATATAGTAAAGATGTATTGGTTACAGGGGATCTGGAGAATAAGAGATTTAATTTTATTTTTCCCCAAAAGTCTCCCTCTCAGGAGAATGGAGAACCCTTTTTAAAATGTCTTTGAAAGTTTTAGTCACAGAATATACAGTTTATACCAAATGTTCCTTTTAGCCTTAAAAACAAAGCTATGACATTGAATGTTAGTATTTTATTCCTCAAATTACAAACACCTCTGTTTAGAAGCATACTGTCAGATATTAACTTCAAATACTGTTCCAACTTTTTATTGTTGCTCCTTCCCATACCTCACCTCCTAGTACTAATGGCTCAAATCTAGCCCTAATTATGAAGGTTTTCAGAATGATACCACTGCTTTGTCTGAAAGATGGACTGACCTCGTTTACTCTAACTTGAATTTCCACTAGACAATTCTTTAAAAATAGAACAGAGAATTTTTATTTGTGTGATATTTAGTCTGAAGTGGGAAACTAGTTTTCTGTGGGTTCAGTGAAAAGCAATATTCTATGTGTATTTAGTAATTTTAGATATATTTCCCTCTCCTTTCTGATTTCACTGTTGGTAATAAGTGTATCATTGTCATCTTTATAACCTATGTATTTCAGTCTTGAAGCATTACTTATAGTGCCGTCAGACAAGACAAAGAAAGGAATTAGTGACCCAATCAACAAATAAAACCTTCCTCTGTTCCAAGAATTTCAATGCCAGCTGTTGCCTAACATGATTGAGATATCTTTGGAAATTAATTGGATTTATGACTGATTAAAGCATTGTACCCTAATTCAACTTCATTATTTGTTCAGTTGATTAGTACTGTAATATAGCTTTGTTCTTAAATCCCTTGCCCTCTTTTTTCCAATAAGGCATAGAATTTGCTAATATAAATATTCGCGAAAACAACACAAGCATCAGTCCGGGTCAGCTCCATGAATATGAATTTCCATGTCACTGCCCACTTAGTGTTTAGTCCAGATCATGCTTAAGAATATGAATTTCCGTGTATCTGAAGTTCGCGGTGGAACTGACCCTGCTCATGAATATTAATGTCCACAGAACTGATCTTTCTGCAAATGATCACATCCATAAACATGAAATCCTGTTAACTTGCAATAATGAGCACTGTCTTGGTTGCTAGTCCCAGCTCAGTTTTACAATGTTAATATTGTTTAATTCATTGTTTTCTCTTTTCCATGGAATCCATCTTAAATAATAGCTTGAAAGGGATAACTTTTTAAATTTATACATCCTGCTTTTACTTTGTCGCCTGGCTGTATGCTGTGATCAAACAGTTCATGTGGTTACACCTCTAATTTACTTGTCCATAGCCTGGAGTCAAGGCTAGAATGACCCATCAGAAACAACATATTTTATAAAATTAATTCAGTATCTCCCCCCGCCCCGCCCCGGAAATAAGAATAATCTTTGCATACAGGTAATGCACTGGTAAAAAGCAGTACCAGAAAATGATAGAATATTAAAAACACTTTCAAGGAATAGTATTTCCTTCAATTTCCCCAGTTAATTACTTAAATTACATACTCTATAGAATAGTAGTTATAGTTTACTCTGCCTCCTCATCATATTTGTCATGCTAAATCTTTTACATTTTTTAAAAATTCCTTTAAGAAATATTCACTGATAATTATGTAAATATTTAACTTTGTAATGCCTCATGTTTCCTCTTTTCAGCTACAATAGTGTTAAATGAACTCAACTGGACTGGCGCACTGGATGATGTATTCAAAAGGAACAGAGAAGAAGACCCAACTTTGTTGTGGCAGGTTTTTGGTAGCGCAACTGGCCTAGCCAGGTATTATCCAGGTAATTGCAAGTTTATAACCAAATAGCATGTCTCCCAGAAATACAGTAAGTCATTTCCCTTTATTTATGGCCGAAATCCTGTGACAATTAAAGGTAACTTAAGTTTCTGAGAGGAAAAGTGTAGCTGGCTTGGTTCCCTTCTTAGTTATCACATTGCAAATTATAAGCAACTCTATTAATTCAGTGAGGTCGTACTGGTGTGAGAGAGAAAGTGGACAGAGAATATTACATTAATTGCAACTCTGCACTAAGAATTAGATTCCAGGAATAGAATGGTGCTTGGAATATTTCACAGCTGTATTTTTTGTGTATATAGTTCTCTAAAAGTATGCCTACACCTCAAGCTAGGTCTAGGAGACATACCCCTGCTGGGTTTTATTGAACTAGAGGACTAAAAAGAGTGCAGTGGTGACAGAATTAATGGTGGGACAGGCTGTTGCTGTAAATACATATCTAAGGGTATGTCTACACTAGAAAACGTTGTTGACTTTGTTAAGTCGACTTAATAAGGTCGACTTTAAGTTGACTTAAGCTTTCATTAAGCTTTTTCCTCTCTGGATGAGGCCCTGATTCCACCAACCCTCTCACCTCCTGACGACCAGTATAAGGAGTTGTTGCGGGGCGGTTCTTCATTGGGGCATTCCCCTGGAGAAGATTCAGCACCAGTTTCATCAGCTGCTGGACATCCTCCAGCCTTGGGGAGTGATACGGATAGTTCTGCCCATTAACAAATGCCATTCTGCAACTTGCATGAGTTGTATAACACATGCTGGTGTGCTGTATGCCTGTGCCCAAGAGGGTGGAACATAGCTACTCTGTGGACTCTAACATTCTGTTTTCCCACCCACCTCTGGCCTTGCTGGTCATACATGTGGTCCCAGAATGGACACGCTAGCACTCATCCACCGCTAATTCCCTGGATAAGGCGGTGAAGTGCCTGGACCTCATGGGTTGCAAACCGTACTCCTCTGCTCCCCTCCAATTCCTCTTCACTAATTACCAAGCTGTGCTGGCTAAGTATGATTATAACAATTATGCTAAACTGTCAGAGTTCTTGGATGACATCCCACAGGATAAGTGCCAGCAGTTCCAGGTTCTGCATGGCCAGCGTCACCCACCAAGCCATGGTAGATACAACGGACATGTCCTCACACTGCCTGACCATGGGAGATAATAGTGGCTGCAGTCATCCAGTTTTCCCACTCATGTCCAATCCACCATCCAGGATCTCCCTTTTGATGAGGACAAGCAGCTTTCTGAAAAAGCAGACAAAGCCCTGTATTCACTGAAGGATTCAGGAGCTACTCACCAGTCCCTTGTGATGTACATCCCTGCTGCCATCAACCTAAGCCACAGTTCCGTCCGCACTCTTACCCACTGTACCATCTACATTAGATACCAGGAACTAGCCTGCCAGCGCCCCAATCCCAGCATCCCCAACCACTGGCCATCTCCACTGCTACACCTTGCCACCAGCAGAAGGCCCAGTTTTGACATGATGGTCCAGAAATGTGAACCCCCCCATGTTACTGACTGTGGCCCCGTCCCACGCTCATGGATCTCTGGGTATTGGAAATCATAAGAAATGGCTACTTAATAGATTTCTTCACCTTTCAATCCCACCCTTCTTCAGGTAGGGTGCTATCAAGCTGGTGCCTGCCTCCTTCATCAGCAAAGCCTTCTACTCCTTATACTTTCTCATCCTGAAGAAGGGAGGGGCCTCTGCTTCATCAACAGCAGAAGGCCTAAGTTTGACACCCCGTTGCCAACTCTGCCCACATATCTACTCAAGTGACACCATCATAGGACCTAACCAAACCAGCCACTCCATCAAGGGCTCATTCACCTGCTCATCCACCAATGTGATATATCCCATCATGTGCTAACTATGCCCCTCTGCCTTATACATTGCCAAACTGAACTATCTCTATGCAAAAGTATAAATGGAAACAAATCAGCTATCAAGAATGGTAACATTAAAAAACTAATAGGGGAACACTTCAACCTCCCTGCACATTCTGTGAAAGACATTACTGTTACAGTGCTTCAACAGAAAGACTTCAAATCAAGACTCCAATGTGAAACTGCAGAGTTGGAATTCACATGCAAATTTAACACTGTTACATTAGGTCTGAATAGAGATTTGGGCTAGCTCACTCATGATGAAAGGTTATTTTCACCGTTTTTAACATCCTCACCTTCTTATCTGTTGTTCCACATTGTTTGAATCAAAACTACTTGTTTGGTTTGCTGAAAAAGACTGAACTGACCTTGTGACTTACCCTTCTCTATTTATTTACCTGACATGCTACAGCTTCGATTTCATGCATCTGATCACATGCCCACAAAAGCTCATGTGATAAGTAAATTTGTTAGTCTTTAAAAGTGCCATAGGATTCCTTGATTGTTCTGCTGAACTAGACTAACATGGCTACTCCTGTAGAACCTGTCACAGATATTTTTCTGTATTTTTTTACCTTTTTATATGTCTGCCCGAAATTATGTTATCAGTTTATCAGTCTGTAAAATGGGCATAATAATATCTATCTGGAGAGACCTCATGCACAATATTGTGTGTTGTTCTGGTCTCCCATGTTTAAGAAAGATGAATTTAAGCTGGAACAAGTGCAGAGAAGGGCTGCTAGGATGATCTGAGGAACGAAAAACCTGCCTAATGAGAGGTAACTCAAAGGGTTTGGCTTGTTCAACCAAACAAAAAGAAGGCTGAGGGGAGATACAGTTGCTCTCTGTAAATTCATCAGAAGGATAAATACCAGAGAGGGAGAGCAGTGATTTAAGTTCAGCACCAAACTGGGAATGGGATTATGATCCAGTCTATTTTGGCAATTAGATGATTCAGTCTAATTTGGCAACTACTAGTGGTATATATGCCAATGGCCTAAGATGGGATGTTAGATGTTCTGAATTACTACAGAAAATTCTTACTTGGGTGTCTCACTGGTAAGTCTTGCCCACGTGCTTCGGATTTCGCTCATCATCATATTTGTGGTTGGGAAAGAATTTTCCCCCCAGGCAGAGGCCCTGGGGATTTTTCACCTTCCTCTGTAACATGGGTCAAGGGTCACTTGCTGGTGGATTCTCTGTACCTTGAGGTCTTCAAACTATGATTTGAGGACTTCAATAACTCATTCTTAGGTTAAGAGTCTATTACAGGTGTGGATGGGTGAGATTCTGTGGCCTTCATTGTGCAGGAAGTCAGACTAGATCAGTGGTTATCAACCTGTGACCTGGGGGAGCCAAAAGTCGCCAGCAGAGTCTTTCAAAGTGGCCTGGTCCCTCCTGCTGGCTGCAGAAGGGAGCCACTGCCTAAGGGCTCAGGCGGAGCACGTTGCCACAGGGTTACAAGACCAGTGCCGGCTGCTTGCTACAGCGCTTTCCTTCTCTTGGGTGTTGCAGGGAGCACATCAACGTGGTCCTCCCGGATCCATAGGTGCTGCGGTCCCTGCTGGAGCCAGAGGGAGAAGAGCACTGAACTCCTGTCCCCTAGGCTGCAGAAGGGAATGACTTGTTTGAGACACAGTTGAAGCACACGGGACTACAGGATGCTTGAAGTTTCCCTGCTATTGCTGGGGTCAGGAAGGGGTGGACAGGAAATCAGCAAGGAGGCAGCTTCTTCACTGAACAACTTCCAACTGGCTGCACTGAGGGGAGGAAGGGCTACTGCCAGGCAGTGGCATTGGAGGCCCAGGGCACATGGGGCACGAGCCCTGAGTCCCAGTTCCAGTGCCCCAAGTCTGGTGGGAACCGAGGCCCGGCCACAGGCAGCGGCACAATCCTGCGCTGGCCCTGGCCAGGGACCTGGGGCCTGGCCGCCAGCAGCAGCAGAATCCGGCACCAGACCTGACCCCGGGGAAGTGACGCCCCTGCTGTGTGAGGAGGGGCAGGACTGTAAAAATCAGTGTCTTACAATTCATACTGCATTAAGAAGGCCACCCACTGTGATATAGCTGCCAGGTCATCTATTTCAGTGCGTAGTAATAGTCAGTGACAGTTTGTGGCAAGACCCATACCCCATTCATGGAGCGTTCCTTGAGCATTTCCATATCACAGAAAATGTCATACATATATGTGTTAAATCCTTGAGGGCTGGCACTGGTGCATACTAGTTTATTGTAGTGCCTGCTGAAGCACAAATTCATCAGAATGCGAGGACATATAAACTCTGATTCTAGGTTGTTCCTTTTCTGTACTGGAAGCAGGCACTGGGGAGAAATGGGGAAGCTGGCTTCAGCACAGCACCTCCCTAATTCTAGCACATGCTGGGGTCCTGATCATATTCTGACAATTTACAACAGCTTGAGGACTGCTCTAAATTGCAGCGGCATATAATAGCCCTCTGTGGTCCACTACACAGACAGAATAACCAGATTTTAGTGAATTGTGGCCACATCCCTTTCTGTTGCACTAGCTCGAATGCCAGCCAGTACCCCGTCCATATGAGGGGTACCCTGTGCAGATCATACATACACACTGTAAGGAAGGATCATAGCCAGTGGGTTTATGTGTAAGTCAGTAACAGTGCCCAATTTAATATCACCCCCAAGGTATTCAAAAATCACGTCGAGTCCCAGAATATCATCTAATTGCCTTAAAAATTGTGAGGTCTTTTTTTGGCTTGGTGTAGTTTGGCAAATTTTGCCATCTTTTGAGCCTTCATTGTGTATTTGGATCCCATTTTCATGTACAGCAGAACCTCATTTATCTGAGCCTTTGTCATGCGGCTCTCCATATTGAACCAAGGCAGTCTCTCTGGCTATGTCTACACTTGTTAAGTCGACTCTGTTGAGTTGGCTTAACAAGGTTGACTTTAAGTTGACTTAAAGTCAGCCTTGTTAAGTCGACTTAACGGAGCATCTACACTTAAAGTCGACTTAAGTTGACCTTGTTAAATCGACTTAACAGAGCCTGTAGTGTAGACATACCCGTCCACACTGGCTTTAAGTTGACTTAAGCGGTGGTGTTAAGTCCACTTAAGGAAGCTCTTAAGTTGACTTAACAAGCGCCCCGTGTGGACGCAGAGTTCTGTAGGTTGACCTAAGGCGCCAATGTAGATGCACCCTCTGAGTTCTAGGGGATAGAGCTCTTCCTGACAATGATCATGGGAATGGTGTATTTATGGATGGTGAGCATCTTTCAGTATTTGCACTGGTCAACAAGCAAATTACTCTGTTTAAAAAAAAATACAGTTCCACGCTCAAAGACTACATGAGCTCTTCCATAATTTTCCATATCCATATTTTCCATATCCATAACTGATATAATTTAATGGTCTGAGATTACTTTCATGTGATAGCCTTTAAAATGTTCAATGTGCTTTATTTTTTCTTTTTTTGCTAAAGTGCCATTTTTAAAAAGGGAAAATTATATCATGGAATTCATTGAATTCCTTCATCTGTATTTTGCATTTTCTTTACTAACTAAAGCTTAAACATTGGGTAGGAGAAAAGAGAGATTATTGCCATTGAGTTTGGGGATGATCTCAGTCATTCAGTCTTGCTCTTTGTTCCATGTGGGCTGACCCTTACACTTACGTAGAGCTTCACTGACCTTAATTTATGAAGACAGAAAAGTCAACATGGACAGAACAGATGACAGTTGCTAAATTGTTCATATTTTGTGTGACATCTATCCTGCCATCTAATTTCACTTCTGGGCTATAAAAATTCAACTGCCAAAAAAAAAAAAATCAATTAACTGTAGAATTCTTGGTAAATTTCATGGAACTTGAGATGCAGACCAACTATTTCCTCTTGTAATGTGTCTTGAAATCCTTCTTAATTACAGATGTAATTGGGATTATAATGGTTAACCAGTGGCTCAGTATAACGAAGCTATGGGAAGCACATTACTTTACTAATTACTAATTAAACTCAGGAATTAATTTGTCTTTATATGGCCTTTGCTGAATACCTTATTAATCATTCCCTCACCTTTCCTTTTGTCAATGTTGTTTCTCAAACAACCTTTAATAATGGCATTTGTTATGTTTTGGATTACAATGAAATAAACCAAGTATGTCTCAAGTATGACATAGAGATGTTTGTGCTCATGATACTGGATACAGTTTAAAAAGGATTGGCTACACAGCAGTGCTGAGAAGAAAGACTAGATTAAAGCAACCTCTCAGTTGTGATAAGTGATTAATCATGTGAAATAGTAAAGAGAGAAAACTGAATCAACTGTCCCAGGAGAGTGTGTTAGATGTAGTTTACCACTTCTGTACTAGCAAGAGACTGGAATAGTAGTGAGGAGTCTGAGATTTCAGTTACTTCCTTGTGAATATTATTTAATTCAACAACTGTAGCAACAATTTGGTGGATGAAGCTAAAATCGGAATATTATTTAGCGAGTCCTTAAACTGTCTCCTTTTCTCCAGGACTCTCTGTCCTCTATTTCCTGTTGGATACCATGGCTCTAGGTAGTTTCAGGAAAGTTTATGTACTTGCTGAAAAGCATAGGCAGTTCCTCTGGCACGAATATCTTACCACCTGTGCTCTACTCACTGCCCTTCTCCCAAAATGTCAGACAGTTCTGATCAGCCATCAGAACTGGCCATAAAAGAGTTTAGTCTCCATGGCATAATTCAGTCTTCATAATTTTCAAACCACTTTATAAAAGCTCCAGGATGATGGGAGATACATTTGTTTTACTACTGAAATGATAGGTGGGTTGTAGAGAGTGGATACCTGCACAGTTTGAAGGGGCTTTTTTTAGACAAATACATCATCAGTCCTTGCTGACCAGTTGCCTAGTATTAATTTAGTAGCCCATTCCTCTCTCCTCCCATCTCCATCCTGCCAAGATTTACATCCATGCTTAATTTTACTTTCTGGTGTAGCCTCATTCAGTGATATTACGTGGCTCTTGTAAGGGATTTTTCAGCAGTGGATATCCAAG
Source organism: Pelusios castaneus (assembly GCA_007922175.1). Lineage (NCBI taxonomy): Eukaryota > Metazoa > Chordata > Testudines > Pelomedusidae > Pelusios > Pelusios castaneus. The sequence goes on along the minus strand of ML685945.1, from coordinate 570,860 downwards.
TGTTTTACAGAGGAAGGAAATATAGTTATCTCCATGGGGAAACTGAGGCACAGAATAGTGGAGACACTACCTAAGGCCACAGAGCTTGGAATGGAAACCAAGTCTCTTGAATCTAAGTCCAGTGATATATCTAGTTGGCCATACTCAAATTGCTGGGACTGTCACATATTTAAAATTAAGTATGTGCAAAAGAGTTTGCAGGATCTGTGAAACCTTAGGTAGGGGACTGGGAGTCACAACTACTGGACTCATTTCCATCTGTACCACTGGTTCACACTGAGCACACAGATTTTAGTCTCATTGCCTCAGTTTATCCATTTTAAAACAGATATAATATTTACCCATTTCTGAAGGGTGATAAGAAATTTAATTAATTAGTTTAAAATTCTCTCTCAAGTCCTTATGGAGGTAACTCTTTTGAGATTCTAGGCTCTCCTTCTGTAACTAGGTGTTCCTTAGATTTTAATGGAGGAAATACATTTTTAAGGAAAATAGAGTACTGAAGATGAGTATCTGGAAGGATAACTTTCTATTTAATCTTTGCAAAACATTCTGAAATTCCCTGCTTAAAAATAACTACATAAGAGCAAGTCCTAAGTTTTTTAAAACACTGAGGAAAAAAATTCTTTTAAAATTCTCTCTGGGTGTCAGTGGAAGCCTGTCTCACACTCAGCTACTGAAGCTTTCCCTGCTAAAGCAAATTAATAATGGAACAGCTTTAAAATCAATTTCTAATAAAATAAAATGGTATCTCTCTAAATGAAGGACTTGCTGTGTACAGCTGCTGTGATGTTAACCATTAATGCCAAGTAATAGTTTTGCCATGATATTGAACTCTCCAGAGAAAGTCATTAGTGTAGCTGATAATAGGAGACTAGATAAGTCTCAAAAATCCATATCAAATGAATCTGAAACCTTGCAAAAAGAAAGTTTAAAGGAGAACTTTCATACATCTTTGTGCAGCTAACATTTCCCCTTTTACAACTGGAAATATATAGGACACTTTAGAGTGAGGAAAATGAATGTTCCAAGTATTTCACCTTGTAAATTATGAGCACAATTAACGTTTTAGTCAGAATGCTTTCATCACATAGTGAATGCGTCCCTAGCTGATCATTATTCACTTTATAATGTTTTAATGTGTGCAAAGAAAGGCCAAGGACTACAATGTTTGTTACTCTTACAGTGTTCATGATACAGAAACTCTAACAATTCATTCAGTTGGATCTCACATTTCCAAGGCTGTCATGTTGAATGCTTGCAAGCAAGCCAAGTCAATCACATTAAAAGCATTTTAGTCCTGCTAACAAAATGTGGCCAGTCTCCATATATTATTTGGAAGATAACACTGTTGCAGTGCGTTTTTTGTTTAAGTAGAAACCTCAGCAGTTAATGTTTATGAAAAAAAATAATGCCGAGGAAGATGTCATCTTCACTAATGACATTCAGAAATATGAGGCTAATCTCTAAAGTACTGTACAACCACCAAACCTAGGGGTCTTCTTACCCCATTCAGTGGTGTATTTAGTTCACAGATACAAATAACATAGCTACAGATGCATGTGAGGGATGAAATGCACTTTTCCCATAGAAAGGGAAACATATTGGGTTCCATGTCAGTTTAATTCTCAGTGATTTGGGAAAACGGGGGGGGGAGGGGAAGGGAGAGGAGGGCAAATACATCTCCAACCCAAGGAAAAGTACAGGGTTACAGCACAGGGAACATAACTTCAGACCCCCTGCCTCCTCTCCTTCCTTGAGTATTAGGGAGACTGGGCCAGTAGAATCATGGATTCAGTAGCTCCTCTTAATAGAAGCCTCCTAATGTAAGCTGATTGCTAGGCTGTTTGGGGCTGGAGTAGAGCCTATGGCTATGTCTACACTAGGAAAAGTTAGGTCAACTTTGTTAAGTCGACTTAACAAAGTGGTTACCCTTAACCGGGACTTATTAATTCCACCTAACTTCTCTTAGGTCAGCCTAAGAAAGTGGACTTATGCATTCACACTGGCCTTAGGTCGACCTAAGGAAGGGTTAGGTCGACCTATGCAGGGTTAGTTTGAATACCCTGCAATTCTTATTAAGTCAACCTAAGCTTTCATTAGGTCGACTTAAAGATTTTCTTAAGTCGACCTAATGAAAGCCTAGTGTGGACAGGGCTTAAGTTAGGTTGACTTAAGCCTCCTTAAGTTGACCTAACTTTCCAGTGTAGACATAGCCTATCAGTTTACCTCCACTTAGGCGTGCAATGCTTAGGAATATGTTGTCATTCTGCTTACCCACCTTTCATCGGCTCAGAACAAATGTAGGCCTTAAGTGGTAGGAAGGGCTTTGCATTGGACAATCTTTGCCAGAGTGAATTTCACTTGGAAAAAAAAATGAAAAGCCTTTGACCATGAAAACTGGTTTAGCAATGGAATTGCTTCCTGTAGCATAAACATCTCCTATGTTGCTGCAGTCTGTGTTTTCTTTCCTGTATCCATTTCTTTGGACAATGTCATTCACTAATGCTAAAAAACTATAGCGAAGTTGTCTCTGATACACACGCACAGAGACTGTGCAACCAAGTGTGAGTGAGAAGGTATTTTGTTTTGAATACTGCATAGTTACCTTACATGTGTGTGTGGAGTCCTTCCACCATCTCTTTTCCACAGATTCAATTCTTTACTGCTGGTGGCGTCATCTCTGTGAACCAGGCTCTTACCTGGAATCCCATGATTCTTCTCCATGACCCAGCTAATTTTCAGCAGTGCCCTCTGTCAGCAAACGGATTGCCCATTAAACTGACATTTTCCACTCCATTTCCCAGCCTACCCTGGTATGGACTCACCATTGCTGGGTGACTGTTTAATCTCATGTTGTAACTTTCACTGTGAGTTTTCCATCTCAGTGGTTGGCTGTTACAACCAACTCAGGCGGGAGGCCATTCACTCAGCTGCAACAGAGTATCTTCCTTTGGCCATTTTCCAGTATCCAAGTGGGTTGAATGCCTCTTGCATGACTTAGTGATTTGGAGAGCTGGGGAGAGGGGCAATCAGGTATGAGAGCTTGGGCCTTCTGATGTCTACTATGGTGGGCCAGAGGCGGGCTTTGGCTATTGGGGGCCCGAGACAAAGGGCCATTGAGAGGCCCCGTATAGGCCTGCAGGGGACCTCAAAGGCCCACAGGGCCCCCCATAAGCCACCATGGCTCCCCCTCTGTGGCCCCAGCTCCCTGCCTCTGACCCCCCCTATGTTGCCCATGCTCCCACCCTCTGCCGGCCTTGGCTCCCCACCACCAGTTCCAGTCCCAGGGGCCAGCTCCTCCTCCTGCTGCCAAACAAGGCAGATGCAGCTTTTGGGATCGGTGAAGCAGGCGATGGGGCCCCTTACTGCTTGGGACCCTAGGTGTCCGCCTGCTTCGCCTACCCAAAAGCCGCCTCTGTGGTGGGCATGGAGAAAACTGTGTAGGAAGAGTTCATTTTTCAATAAGGTTTTAATATAACAACCTGTTCAGTGGTTCATGATGATTAATGCAAGGGCAATGCCTAACACAGTGACAGCTATCTATAATTTTAATGATAGATGAGGTCCCTGCCTTTGCATAGATTATGGAAATCCAGCTGGATAATACTGATGGGCCACTGTTTCACCAGCTGACTAGGTCAGCACTCATTTCAACGTAATAAGCTGAGGAGACAACCGTTGAATACATTTCACCTCTAGTGTAGGCAGTCTTACATTCCACACTTGGATTTATTTAATATAAGAATTCCTGTTAAAATGGAAATAGTTGTGATTTGTAGACAGCTACAGGTTGTACTTCAAACTTCTTGTCTTTTTGTAAGCTAGCTTTATCTAGCCTGGTACTGGGGTTGCAAAGATGTCAACCCCAATGTAAGCACCTCCTTAAGACAGTGGTCTTCAACCTTTTTTGGATCAGTGCCCAGTTTTTCAATATTTTCACATTTGCAGTAAGTTTACTGCCCACCTACATAAATTGTTACTTTTTAGAAATTGCCACTGTCATTAAATTATTAATTGTTACATTGTCGTATGGTTAATTGTTAATTATGATTTTCAATTTATTTAAATTTTAAACTCAGATATTTTAAATAGGATATCAAACAAATTTCATTCAAACAACATTTATTCATTATTCATACAAACTTTATTAATTTTTTTATAAATTACAGCCGGATGAGCATGGCCATTATCTCCTTCCTTCATTTTTGTAGAGCCCACCAAAAATCACAAAATGCCCATTAATGGGCGGTATCACCCAGGCTGAAGACCACTGCCTTAAGAGATTTTAAGATTAAATTTCCTTTAAAGATATAGCTGTCCGATCCATTTTCAAGAAATTATTTCTTGACACCAACATTCTTACTAATTATTAACTCTTCTAAAATTTTCTATTTTAGGGAAAAGATGATTTGAAGAATAAATTAAAGATAATTTGGGCAAAGATTAGTAAAAAGCTTCTGACAAAATGGATTTGGTCCCATTAAGGTTCTAATAAAAACATCAAAAATACAGTATAGTCATAAAAATAACTGTGATTGCAACACACAGAGGATATAGTAGAGAGCAAAAACTACAGTCTGAAAACCATATAATACACAAATTACCATACAGCATAGCAAAATCTATTTTATTATAAAATTTAGATCCATTTAATAGACATTCAACAACTGGATTATATATACAGTATATCCACACTCAACACTATGACCCTCTACTACATAAACTTTTCCCCAATAAGGTTACTTTCATTTTAGAGCCTGTAATCTACATTTCAATAGTCAGAGAAGTAGAATATTCCCAAGTGTTTAGAAATAAAATAACCAACATGAAAAAATCTTGCTTGAAATGTATCCAAACCTTCATCTCCATAGTGCAAAGATCATACAAAGAATGGATATGAAATCAACATGAATACTTTAGAAAAATATAAAGTCTTAACCATATGCCAGAGAAGAACATCAAATGAAAGCATGACTAACATATATTGTATGCAACAAGGAATCCTGCAGTGATAACATAATTCAAGGATAATACTATACTACAATGAAGCATGTTGGGCTGGGTCTCTAATGTACCCCATGAGTCAAGCTCTAGTGTATCTGATTAAAGTAGTATTTTAATCCAGTGGTTCTCAACCTTTTGCAGGTCACGACATACTTGGTGGTGTGTTGTAACCCCACAGGACATAGTAGTTCACCCACCCCAGGCCAATTCCAGCCATTTCCCTGGCTCTCTGTGACACACTTACCACTGTGTGGTGACACAGTAATGTGTCCCGACACAGTGGTTGAGAATCACTGTTTTAATCAATAGATTTTTAGAAATGAAACTAAATGAAATCTTGAAAGTTAATAATGCTTTTAGAAGAACTACTTAAGATCTTATCATGTAATTTACTTTTATATTCAACAGACTTGGAGAAAAAAGGCACATCTACACTGCAAACCCCCCTCCCGCCAAATCATATCACTGAGTCTCTAAGCCCTGGTCAATTGACTCAGGCTTGCCGGGCCCAGGCTATGCAGTTAAAAACTGCAGTGTAAACTCAGACTACAATGTGGACTCAGGCTGGACCTCCAAACATCTACTCTATAAGTTTTTAGCTCCACTGCCAGAGCCTTGCAAGCCTGAGTCAGGTTGATAGTCAGATGCTGATACAGACAATAGTCATTGTGGCAGGGTGGTTTCCCCACTCTGGAGTTGAAGAGCTTAAAAGTCCAGAGCGGAGTGTGGCCAATGGGAGCAGAGGGCTACAGGGTCGATCAGGGCCATGGAGCCTATATAAAGACAGAGCTGCAGTTTCTGCTCTGGAGAGTTTGCCCCAGACCTGAGCGGAGGAATTTCTGCTGTTAGTGGGGCTGCAGGAAATAGCTCCATGGGTACTTCATGGTTTGGCTAGAACAGTGGCTGTGTCTACACTGGCAAGTTAGTTCGAATTAAGGAGGATTAATTCGAACTAACTAAAGCCATGGCTACACTAGGCTTTAGTTAGTTCGTATTAAGGGCTTCCTTAATTCGAACTAATAAGTTTGAATAAGGTATTCAAACTAAAGGGTTAATTTGAGCTAACTAGTTCAAATTAGCCAAGGTGGCCATGTTAATTCAAACTAATTTCTTAGTTCGAACTTACCGGCCATTGAAATGAATGGGGATCGCTAATTCGAACTAAGCAAGTGCCATGAATGGCACTTGCTTAGTTTGAACTAACTTTTTCTAGTTCGAATTAAGCTAATTCAAACTAACTAAAATTAGTTTGAATTGGTTAGTTCAAACTAACTAATTCGAACTAATTTTAGCAAGTGTAGACATAGCCAATGATTCCCAACCTTTGGTCTGTGAGGGTACTGCAGATGGTCTGTTGTGGGGGAGGGGAGGAGAGATAATGTAATAATAATATAATCCCATGTACCTCTTGTATATCATATTTGATATTACATTATTATTCACGATGTAATTTGCTTCACAAACATCCTTGTGTAATTGCGTGACATCAGTATGAACCAATGCTTTTTGCACAATTGGTGGTTAGAACATGGCCCACAAAAGCTTTTGATGTTGATGTAATGGTCCACATAAAGGAAAAGGTTGGGAATCACTGGGCTAGAACATACCCTTGATACAAGTGCTCTATGTACCTGGGGAGGTGTGAATGGCCCAGGGGACCTAGAGAGGCGCAGACTGGACAGGAGTGAAGGGGTTGAAGTGGCGCTCAATGGAGCATGTAGGATTCCTGGGCCGGGTCCCAGAGAAGTGGGCAAGCCTAGGTCCCACACGCCTTCCCTGGACCACCAGTGGGCTGAGAAACTGCAGGTGAGCCATGAGTGGACAGTGGTAGCCACTGATACAAGGGTTCTGGGCAGATTTTGACTCTACCCCGAAAGGACTGGCCAAAGGGTCTCAGCCAGAGGGCTGAGGTCCTGCAACGGACTAGACAGTTTGAAAGAGACTGAGCACAAATCACCTGACGGGGTACCACTTAAGTAATTCCCTGTCCTAACACCAGGTTGTGCCCATCTGGTGGGTCACGTGCTGCCAAGGGTCTATAGTAATTAACTATATAGAATCATTATATTCCTTTATTAATTGAATACACAGGAACTCATATATGGGGTTTATATGTACATTTGTATATAACTCTTCATATTTAGCTTTGGAGGAGAAATGAGCACTATCTACTAAACTCAGCTTGGATATGAATTTACCTAAAGTTCAGAGAGTTTGGAGCTGAATTCTTGGATCACTTTCACCAGATCTTAAAGTTCTTTATCACTATGTATTGAACACCAACAATGAAATTGATGCTTTCCAAATAAAATTATCTGCAGCTTACCCTTTAGTTAAGACAAAAATAACTCATGGCTTGTGTAAGAAATGATAGTGATCATTTGACAAAGACTTAGTGGAAGTCAGCATGACTCGAGAGATGTAAAAAAGGACACACAGACTATTTGAAATGTGGAAAATGAAGACTCTCATAATCATAAAATCTAATATCATCAAGGAGGGAGAGATCTCCTTTGTCTATCACATGAACATCAGTGACTCCTATTTTACTCAGAGATTGATCTTATTATTGGTACTTGGTAATAAATAGTGATAATGTTGATGGTAGAGTTGGTCATGGTGTGTTGATAACTAGCTCTTCTGGATTTACACTCTTGTTCCTGAGATAAAAATTTGTCCCAGGTATCCTTATTGCTTTTCTTAATGATTTAAAAGCTCTCCAGACTCCAAAAGTGCAGAGAGAGAAATTAATAATATCTTTATCCTCTGGAAATAGCTTGCCTTGATCTGTTTGTGTAGAGGATGGTGGGGCTACACTAGGCCTGAAATATTGCGAAGATTAAGAATCTTCCTTTCTTCAGATTTCCCTCTTCAGCAGTTCTGCAGACCTTGATACTTTTATGGCACATCATTTCCAGGAAAGGGATACTTTTGCTACATATTTGTTTCTTAATTTAGGATTCTAGCCAAAGCTCATTGAAGTCAATGGAAAGAATCCCATAAACTTCAATGAGCTTTGAATCAGGCTTGCATTTCCATAGACCAGAATACTGCTTTTTAAAGTTTGTTTTATAAAGTACCTGCTTGTCCCAAAATATACGTGAGTTGGAATCCTGGCACCTTTGAATTCAATGGCAACATTTCCATCAACTTCAGTGGAGTCCTGATTGTTTTCCCTTTGAACTGTCTTAATAAAAACAAACTTTTACTAATGTATATGAAGATAGCGGACATTCTAATTATCTATCTAATGGCACTTTTAAAGACTTACAAATTTATTTGTCGCATGAGCTTTTGAGGGAGAAAATCCCGCTTCGTCAGATGCTTGAAGATGGAGAAGTACAGATGAATGGGCATCTTCTCCATCTTCAAGCATCTGACAAAGTGGGATTTTCTACCATGAAAGCTCCTGAGATAAATAAATTTGTTAGTCGTTAAAAGAGTCACCAGATTCCTTGTTTGTTTTATTGAACTAGACTAAGACAGCTACCCCTTCGGAACCTATCATATGTTGTTATTTATATAGTGTTAATAGTGTGAAATATGGATATACTGCATATTAAAAAAGGTTTTAAATGCTATCTAAAAAGTAGTTAGCTACATGACACTTTATTCAAATCATGTGCAATATACTGAAATGAGTACAATATACCTTTCATTTTTAGCCTCACCATGGGTAGATAAAAGCCGAACTGCAAACAAGATAGATCTATATGATGTTCGGAGAAGACCATGGTAAGCTTTCTTTGGCGGAATGACATTGTCAACATTCTACATATTCTGGTAAAAGACAAAATTGATAGTAAATATGTGATAAGTGCTACATTAAACCCTCCTCTGATCATGAATTTTTCAAGACTAATTTTAAAATATTTTCACTCTATTTATAAGCTCAGTTTAGCTTTCCGGGTAGGTGACATATATGCTCTAGACTGACTTGCCATACCAAAGGCATTTTCATGATAAAGACAAATACCCAAGTGGCATGAAAATAAAGCCATTAAACACTTCAATTGTAGCCAATAAACCGAACCAAATTAGAATGATCAAAATGAGCCATTTGATTTTCCAGAATGATTTACAAACACAGTCCTTGAGGGTTAAGCTAAGTACTACAGCCCATTTAAAATTCAGTGCAAATTCTCTAAAAAGGCTCCTTTTCAATACTGCTTTTTAACATTTTTTCTATCACAGTTTTCTGCTCACTGAATATTGCATTTTCACTGGTTAAACATACAGTAAAACCTGCCTTAGTGACCATGGTTGAAGAGAGACCAGCTGTCATGAGTGACTACTTGCAGAGGCCACAGAACAGCTTTCCGCACAGAACAGTTTTCAGCTGTGAAGAGCAATGGCTTGTCATCTGTGACCAGAGACCACATTTCTTTTGGAGCTGGCACTCCACCTTCAGCCACCCATCTGCTCTCTGCCTTCAGAGCTGGGTGGCCAGAGAGCAGTGCATAAGTAAGGGTGGCAATATCATACCTTTGAAGAGAGACCATCTCATACAAGTGACCAGGAGTGGTCACTCTTGGCAGGTTTTACTGTACTCTTGCTAGAAAAAAACACCTTTGCCTAAGTTGGAGTGCTGAAACAATTCACCTGGTAAACTTATCATCAGGATATGGTTAGCTCTCAAATCCTATTCATCCCTCTCTGTTCTTAACATACAAGGATAGTGAATTGTTCACATTCTACCCCAAGACCTGGCTATTGCTTTAGAACCCTGCTTTATCCTTGAATGAGAAGCATAAGAGAATAAGTGATAGTGCATGAATTTCCTCCTGAGATGCAGTTGGAGAATCCCACTGGTTCATCTAGACTTGGTTTTAGAAATCAGAGGGTCATTGGAGCAAATATTAAAGTGGTGTTTTCAAATTATTATCTTTTATATCTTTTTATTTCAGGTACATCCAAGGAGCTGCATCTCCAAAAGACATGCTTATTTTAGTTGATGCGTAAGTATTTAAGAGTGGCCATTAATATGGGAGAGATGCAAAGCTATTTGGCACCTTTTGAAGAAATTATGCAAGTTGAAGGAGAGATGAGGTTGAAAAAAAAAAAGAGTTGGATTGTGGGGAAGAAATGGCCTTGATTTTAGGATGTCTTTTATCTATCAGATGTTGTTATATTGTCAACATCTCAAATTACTGAAGTAACCAGTTGAAAATAACTCAGGGGAAACACAAAAGAAATGACTAGAAACAAGGAGCTGGATTTCTGTGAAAATTAATTAGCATGGTTTGGAGACAGTAAGGAGGAGAGCTCATATATGCTTAGTATTGTATTCTAGCTTTCTACAGTTTATCCTAGGCTTGTGAGAAACCTAGAGCTCAGTCCCTTCAGAACTGTCAAAACATTAATTCCTAAGCAGTCAAAATAAAGCCGTTAATGTGTGAATACTCTGATTTAAAAAAAAACAGTTTTGAATGTAAAGCCAAAATTAAATACCAAGGAAATAAATGTTGAGGGTAAAATGGCATAGTTTCGGTAATATAGATGTACTGATTTTCCTTTATTCATCCATTGTTCAAATAGGGTTGTTCTGCAATGATGTTAATGAAGTTAATGTTATAAAAATGCTATGACAGATTTACAGTTGCCATTTCCCATTGTATAAATAAATCTATCCTGGTTTGGTTTTTATATTCAGTGATTTATTCCATACTCTATGTAAAGAGTAAAGAAAGAAATTCATTAAAAATATTTCTTTGTAACCCTGTCAAGACTTCCATTGTTAAGCTAATGTCAAAGGTCTGAGGGAATCATCAGGTTTGATGTGTCTCACAGATTGCTTTGTAATGAGAAAAAAAAAAAGGAAGAAAAATCTTTTCATCTATTCATTGGTTCTTTCCCTCTGTGGGAGAGATTGCATTTAATACTTTTAAATGCAGTTAGATTCTTCTATGTTGCAGAGGTGTGTTTTTATCAACATTTGCAATTCCATCTCTTTCCCCATAATTTGAGCTTTGCCCCGAAACAAACAAGCTGCCATTTAGATCCTTGGAAAAGCTCTGACTGAATATAAGAGAGTAGAGGAATATTAGGAATACGTAACTTGCATGTAGTAAATTCTCATAGCAATCTTGATTGAAAATGAGTAAACGATGTGTCCATATGGCTCAAGTAACAGAATTGTTTCTCTGAGCCACAAAGTTATAGCTTGGAGTCCAATCCTGGTCCTTCTTTTAGCCAGTACTGCCATTGCAAAGCAACTCTTAAAGGTGAGAGGTAGGACTGAGTAAGCACTTCTGGAACAATCTTGAATATGAAAATATGGGAGCTGGCTTATAAAATCTAGTTTCACTGTATGTACTCATTCAATCCATTTTTTATTGGTCTGCTGTGCAGGAGTGGGAGCGTTAGTGGACTGACACTGAAGTTGATCCGAACCTCCGTCATTGAGATGCTAGAAACCTTGTCAGATGACGATTTTGTGAATGTAGTTTCAGTGAGTATCAATTCTTTCAGTAACTGGAACTGGCAGAAATAATAGCAAGAGGCTGTTTTCTGGGCTATGAGCTAAGTAGTTGAATATTTGAGTGTATCTTAAAATGGATACAGAGGGCTACTAAGATATAAAAAATGCTGCAAACATTTTATTAAATATAATGAAAAGAAGTAAAACTTTGAGACCTGTGCTTTTGAAATTACAAGTAATTGGCTGAGATCAAGGACTGTACAAGGCAAAATTTGCTCTTTACCATGATTAAGAAAACTTTTAATTAAAAAAAAAATTGGCTTATTGAAGCAAAATTTTCTTCTCCAATCCGTACTGTTGCTTTCTATTGAACAGTCTTCATTTCTTCTGCACATGCAGATTCTGCAGAGATTATGCTTAGTTCCCAGCTTCTATAGTGCAAAATAAAAGAAATGCTTATTGGAGATAGAATAATAAGATGAGAATAATAAGTTGATTCTGCACTGACTTTTGCACTGTGTAGTCATTTATACCTGTTTATGACAGACCAAATTCTCAACTGGTGTGATTTAGTGCAGCTGATCAAACAAGACAAATGTTTGAGTGCGTTGTTTAATATAGAAATTAATGGTCTGGAAAAGGGATAAGCAGAGAGGTATTAATGTTTTGATTAAATAAAATTTCATTTAGACCAGAGAAAACTAAGAAAATTCAGTGAGGCCTCTGCCTAACCAAACTAAGTGAACAGGAAGCACAATAGCAGAGTAAATTCAGGTAACACATACTGCAGGACATAAATTGAATTACTCATATACCTAGTAGGCTTTACTTTAACTGCATCAACTCAGGAAAAAAGACCTGGGTGTCATTTTGGACAGTTCAATGAAGACCTCTACTCAAAGTGCAGCGTCACTCAGAAAAGCAAAGACAATTTTCAGAAGTATAAGGAATGAGATGGAGAACAACAGAAAAATGTTATCCCACAATGTCAAATGCCATTATGTAAATCAGTGGTGGATGGTCACTGGGAACAGTGAATTTAGCTCTGGTCACCCTAGCTCTAGACAAGTATTTCAGAGTAAGAGATTACATAGATAACTAGGGGATAGGAAAAATCTCATAAAACGACTGGTGGAAAATATGGAAGGAAGAGACAAATAGAAGGTTACATAAGAAAAGTATGCAAACTAGTAAGTAGTATAGAGACAGTAGTTTGGGAGCTTCAGTTCTCTGAATTTCTCATAACACAAAAAGGATGATATTGAAAGGTGACCAATTCAAAAATTAATAATAGGATGTTTTTTTGTACAATGCACAAGTAAATTGCCCAGAGATGAGCAGGATTCCAAAAGGTATTAGTCATTTAAATGGATAACATGCATATTCAGAGTTTTTAATAGTAAATAATAAAAAATCCTATATAAGAGTGTTAGGAGAAAGATAAACCCTGTCATACTCTAGGTCTTAAGTGAACTTCTAAATTATGGGAGGTCAAGAAGAAAATATTTCGTTAAGGATAGATTATCCCATAGTGACCTCCTGCAGGATATCTTGCATCTTCCTCTGAAACATCTAGTACCAGCCAGTGTGTGTGACAGGATGCTGATATAGTTGAACCAGAGGCATGAACTACTACATTGCCTGTTTCTTCTGGTTGTTGGTTCTCAGGCTTTTCTGGTTACCTCTGATGCTTTCTGATGTGGGCTCAGAGGTTCACCCAGAAGGGTCCTTAACTCTGAGAGCTAAAATATTTAGGAGTTATCGTTAACCCTCCGGTTCTGTGAGAAACTTACATTTGAGCATGTTTACAACTTTTTGGAGTAACTCTCTACAGTCTTTGATTCCTTGTCCTCTTTTACACCTTAAAGTATGTAGACCACGAGACCTGAAATAAACCTATCTGTCCTCCTAACTCTGTCTCTCCTAAGAGAAGTAAGGATCACTCTTCACTGACACTAATTTTGTTCCTCCATCCCCACCTATAGCCAGCATACATCATGACCTCCCTTCATCTCAAGAGGAGGGAGGCTGGTGATTGCTGTTTGTATCTCCTACTGGCAATGTCATCACTTGTATGTGTTACCACCAGAAAATATTAACAGAATCCGGTACGAGATACGAAAATCCTGTGAGACCACCAGAATCTAGAAGACGCATCAGCTCTTTCATATCCTTAAGGGAAAATTCTAAAGGGGTAGCAGTGTTAGTCTATTGCAGAAAAACAATAGAGCCCTGTGGCACTTTTAAAGACTAACAGATTTATTTATTGCATGAGCTTTTGTGGGAGAAAATCCCACTTCGTCAGATGCTTTGAAGATGAGAAATTTACATAATGGGAGGAAATTAAATGCAGGGGAGTATATGACATAGGATCAGGTCAGGCTGTAACAGCAAATCAAAATAGATGTTAGGACTCAAACACTGGGGAACAGCATATAGAGGAAGGTGAGATCCCTTGCACACCTGGGTAACATTAGGATTAGTTCTTACAGCACCAAGGAAAACTGATTGCTTATCTCCCAGACTTTGGCAAGTACTCCAGAATTTCTTAGTCTTAGTGGTAGTCTTAGCAGCTAGAAAGATGATGAAGGGCTTTTAACCAGAGTTGTTCCTTCCTGCAGGTAAAGATGCAAAGAAGTTTAACTTTTTAGGAAGGAAGGCTTGCTCTGTTGGCATTTCATATCTGTCTATGCAGCCATCAGGCTCTGTCAACTCTGGTATCAGATGCTTCCATTACTTAGGTCAATTGCCTGCAGAGCATAAAGAAGAGGTTGTCTTAGGGAGATGTATAACCAAGCGAGCATTCTGTGCACTTGACACTTCTGTTAGGGTAGTTGTGACAGACATCATCGGTCATCATTGCTAAGCCACACACACACACACACTCTCTCTCTCTCTCTCTCTCTCTCTGATTTGTTTAACTTTCTTTCCTGAGTCTGTAAGCACTGATTTTCTCTTCCCCAGGACTCACTTTGCCAAGTTCTGGACTGTAAAACTGCACAAAGGCAAAATAGATTTTGTTGGTATTGTTTGTTTTTAAACAGTGGGGAAGCCCTACAATTCAATGGCTTAGCCTAGAGAATATGATCTTTTTTTATTTTGGTATGGCTGAACTATACAACTTTTAAATATAGAACTTTAGAATGGAAGCACTGAGAGACCCTGAAAGCCGAGAGACAGCTTGTGTGGTGAGTAACTATGTCATGATTTTGGAGACAATTTTCAATTTCTATTGATATGTTATAACCAGGCTGCAGAGAGAAAGACTTGAAATAATACTATCAAAAATCTCTTTGAACACCATTTAAAGCTTCATCTTTTAGCTGTCAGTCTAGTTAGACCTTTCTTCTAATAGTAAAGAAGGAGGCTTTAATGGAATTGGCATTTCCTGCCTTAAAGTTCTTACTATTGAATTAGAGGATTTTTTTTTTTTTTTTTTTTTTGGTTTGAATAGCAGTGGAAAAAAACTCATGCTCAGTTGTTTATCATAGCAGAAAAACCTGCTCAGTAATAACAATGCAAATGCCTGCAAAGTAAGTTGAAATCTCATTGTTTTGTGCTTCTAGGTCTTCACTGGTTTGAGAGAAACATGCCAGATCTCAGCTGGTGCAAATCATCATGGTTTATTGCATTCAATGAAGCAATGCCAACCTTTGGCAGCTGAGGATCTAGTCCTAAGTTCCTTTTTCCTTCAGTTCATCAGACTGCTTTAGACAAGAACTTTTTCATTTTACCAATCTGAGTTCAAGATTACTCCATTATGATATCTATAGCTTATCCTCAGTTGGTTATGTCTGGCAAACTTGAAAGCTTGAGTGTTAGGCTGAGTGTTTTTAGGTTAAATGAATGGAGAAATTGAGGTGGTTGCATTATCTCATTTCTTTGTAATCTATTATATCATTGCCTGGAGAAGGGAATACATAAGTACCTGCCACTTAGTATGGCTTAGTGTAGTGACCCCTCACAATCAGTTCCTCCCAATTGCTGCTTCAGTCCTCTCCAGACTTTTCCTTTCAGCCTGTTTCCCAGTCTTCTCGCCTGGCCACAATGGAGACCCCAGTTCAGGTCCTGCCTTGATCCATAATCTCTGTAGCCTATGTTCCCACTATACCTGGTTAATATTGAATAGCAAATACACATGGAGAACTCATGAGGAGTTCATAGATAGAAATTTTGTTTGAATAAAGTATTAATTTAATATTTTGGAATGACAAAAATATTCACCATGAATACCATTCCCAACCCTAGACATGACCAAACTTTAACTTTAATGTCCAGCACTACCAAAGTGACTGCTGAAATATGTGTACATGTGTATACATGCATTCTCACATACGTAGAGGGACTTGTGCTCTATTTCGTATTCACTGAACTTTTTTTAATGTGGTGTAGCTGGTTGTTTCTTTTGCTCGTATAGCCATTTGAATACTTGGAAAATCTCACTTTACTCAAATGAGCTCAGCAAGCAGGAGCCAGCACTATTTGAAAATAAGGACTCATAGTATTCAAAGAAAGTTAAATATAATTTGAATGTTTTTACAGTGAGGTCAGCAGTTGAATTTTAGCATGCAGAATATCAGTATATTTTCTAATCCAGTGAACATTTGTGATGCTCTTGTGGTATATGCTAGTATTTAGAGTCTTCATTGTGGAAGTCAAGGATGTTTTTGTTTTACAGCATTCATCCTCATTGGAAGTCAAGGTCCATGGATCTCTGCATAACAGAATACAGCATGTTGTAAACATTGTTATACACTGCAGTTTGGAAAATGGTGGTGATGATATTGTATATATATGCTGTTTAAAAATAGGCCATATCCTTTCAGTATCATAATTCAATTTTTATAACCTAAATTATTAAGCATTTAAAACATTATTTTGGATTGCAGTTGTAAGGCAAGATTGGGTTTCAGCTCTGATATTTTCCTTTCTGTGATAAGAAAAAGGGCTGTGTATGCTACAAATAGGAAGCCAGTGATTTTTTTAAATCATTTTACTGCTGCAAGGTTTTCTTCAGGCAGTGGAAGTAAAAATAGAACAACTTTGATTCAGTCATATTTTGTTTTTCATGTTTTTATTTTCATCATATTTTTGCTTTCTTTAATTTTTCCATAGCCCAAACAAAATCTCAAAACCAAGTCAAACACACACACATTCATGTTTAGGTAGAACTCACTAAACACAAAATTGACATTAATTGCTGCAGTGATTATTGTTAATAGCTGGTTTCTTTTTTAAGTTTCCCTTAAACTGCTTACCATTACCTAATAGTTTACCAGAGTGAAAAACAAAAACAAAAAATAAATAATAAAAAAAATAAACAAACTAGCAAAATGGAGAAAAATAAACTAGATTGTTTTAAATTACATATATAACTTCAGCATAGGGCAGACTCTTAGGAGGATGGGCCACTCAACTTCACTTTCAGTTGAACAAAGGATTCTTGTCTTTGGAATGGTTTGTTTGTTTGTTTTGTTATTCTCATTTTAAAAGAAAAATCTGATGATTTGTGCAGTTGAAAGCAGGGGATTCAGTGATTACTTTCTAATTTAATGTAAACTAATTTTTCTTATCTATACTTAATAAAATGATTCGAGAATCATTTGGATGAAAGGTGCTATGTTCATGAAAAGTCGCCATGCCCATAATAAGAAGAATAATCATGTTAATTATTCCAAATTGATCTTGCCCCCCAAACAAAGCAAAACAAATCTCTTTATTCATGTGCAACAAATGTAGCTTTATTCAGTGGGTCCATATTATTGGCTAGCAATTGGCTTAAAACAACCTGGGCATTTGTAAACATAGCTAATAAATAAAAATCTGGACGGTAATTTACATTTGGCACAGTATTAGTCAGCTGATTTATTAACCTTAGCAAGAATTATAGGTTCCTTCTTCCTGTGCTGGTTCCTATGTGTGTTTCCCTGTAGGAACACATATGCTCTATATTCCTGAGACTAGGAGTTTCTAGCATGTGGTATCTGCAGGTCTGTGCCTGCTTAGTTGTTCTCTATAGCTGCGGTGTGGACCAAAGCCTCTTCACGTCCTTCTTACTGCCTCATGACTTGGGCTGAAATCCTACAGTTTATGGAACTGATTTTCTTTGATGTTTTCTCCTGTAAGTATTTTAAAGTTTATATTGGTAGGTATTGTCAGTAGTTGTCATTGTTGAATAACAGTTAGGTAGAAGCCCTGTCACGGGGTCCACTCGTGCCTCCTTCTGTCAGTTCTTGATGAATCAGCTCTTTTCAGATCTCAGGCCCCCTTTTGCTGCTGAGCCCTCTACCTGAGCTGTAGGCTGCTAGTATCCCTGCCTGATAGCTAGGGACAACAGACTGCTTATTTGCTGTGCCATGCCTGAAGACCTGAGTGCCCCCTCCCCGAACTATCTGTTGGCTAATTCCTCTGTCAACAGATAACAAGATAGTGATGTGATGTGGCCTCCCTCGAACCTAGAGGTGAAGGAATGACTGAGCCTCCTCCTCCCCCCTGCACTACAGAGCAATTATGGTTTGTCCCTTTTATATCTTTTGGCCAAGAAAATAACCATATTCTTCAGCTTAATACATTTAATAATCACAGCGTTTAGCAATGAGGTGTTGAATTAGCCAGAGATCTGTTCTACAGCTGAACTCTGCCAGGATGTTGCCCAACAAAACCCGCATGTAGCTATTCATGCCCACACCTGAGAGACTGGGATTTAGGGTCCTGTCAATCATCTCTAAGAAATGGCACTGTGTGATTTAATCAGTCATGCTACATTTGTATACATATCCTGGGGAAAAACAAGCTTAAAATCGCATGTACTAAACACTTTAGTTCGGCATATTTAATGTAGTCCTTGAATTTTTACCCAAGGAGACTGTCATGTAAAGACAGTCAAGGGTTAATATGTCATAATTTCCCCTGGGAGTTGCATTTCTGCTATCTGAAGAGCTGTGCTTTGTTGCAGAAAGGAAACCTGCTGTTAGAAAGAGCTTAAATGTATGAGTAACACAGCACTTTTCCCACTAATCCGGTTATATGCTTTGATAGCAGTAAGTGGTAGATGATAGGGCTAGCAATTCAGTCCCAGCACACTCTGATTTAGACACTAGGTTGCAAATGTTGACACAGAGAGTGTAATTTGTTTATGATTGTGGGTAGGCTGTGGTTTCTGAAGAAATGTATTTCAACTTCAAGCCTGCAGAGGATAAAAACAGACTACACCAAGGAAAATGCTCACTTGTTACAACAGTCATGTTAAAGGTCAGAAGCTGTAGGGCTGCTTAGAATCACTTATCCTTTATAAAATACAGCCAGATATTTACTGTTTAAGAACTGAAAATGAAATATTATGAGTGTCCTAGGGATATTAGAATCATCTTTGGGAAAAATTGAAAGCTCATCTCTAGCTGTTATGTTGTCATCTGGAAATGTGTGAGAGGGAGGTTGGTGAGGGCAGCAGGGAATTGTTTTGAAACAATACACCTAGCCCACCTACCAGTCAATCAAATTGTAGGCTGGAATCTTCAGTGGAGTTAGACACCTAACTCCCATTGAATTTTAATAAGAGTTTAACTCCCGATTCCCTAAGGCTTTTTGGAAAATCCCAGCTATAGTTACTTAGGCAGTGAAGCAGGCTATCAGCAGCAGTCCTGTGGTGTTGCAAGAGATGCACCTGCACCCGGGTTTCAGCGAAGATGGAGCATTCTAAAAAACAATGCTGTTTGAGAGGAGGTGGAGTGATGCGGAAGATATCAGGGTAGATCACTGAGTTAACGTTGAGGGGCAACAGAAGGTGCTTAAGAGGCAAAAATGAAACAGATTTGAAGGGGGAGGCTCGGCAGCACAACTTCAAGACTGGGCAGTTGAATGGGAGAGATCTGGCAGGTGGGAAAGTGAGAAACAATCAGAAGTCACAGATTTGGAAAAGGAAAGAGATAGTCCTCAGAATTTTAAAAAAAAGAGGAAGAGAGGAACTAAGTCCTGGAGAAAAGCAGAGAAAAAGGGGGGAAAAAAATTAAGAGAAACAGCCTGGAAGCAGAGGTTTTAACTAGGCCATGGAAAAACAATTGTAAACGCATCCATCTGTGTAAGAAATTTGAAAGTCATTGTATCAAATTCAGACCATAAATACATGGGTGGAACTCCAGTGATATCGCTGATTCCAGGTCTGGATGTAACCATGGATGCGTCCACACTTAGACATTAAGTCGACTTAGGGAGGCTTAAGTCAACTTAATTTACTCCGCGTCTACACTGGGCTTCCCTTAATTCGACTTAAGCTGCTCCTTAAGTCGAATTAAGGAAAAGTTAGTGAATAACTATTTGAATGAATAACATTTCGTTTTAATTCGAACTAGCACATAAGACTACTTCATAAAAAGAGGCTTTTCCAGTGTTTGCTGAAGTTAGTGAAACACTTCCTATCTACTTTAATAGGGTCAGAGCCTTTCTATTTGAGACAAAATATACACAATTCTTAATTCAATAAACAATTTTAAAAAAATAAATTGTGAGGACTTGTTTTTGCCAAAATTGGTTTTGCAAAATATTATTGTAAAAAATTCATTAAACATCTAGGCCTCTAAATATGATTTTGATAGATTTGCAGATCCTGCATGCAGAAGTAAAATTGCTTCCCTATTCCTACTTCCCTTTTTATACATCCAGGGATCACATTAAGTCCTTTAGCTACAGCATAACATCATGTTTAGTTGCTTATGCCTTATGGGCTCTGAATCCTTTTCAGGATGCTCTCTCATTCTGTAGGTATGGCCTGTATTCCTTCTTCTGAGAAGGGTAACTTTGCATTGGGCTGGAGTATCATGCTTTTGGATGCAGCTTAAGAAGTGTTCCAAATTGTTTTGTATGATTGTCCTGTTCTGAGCATTGTTTACCACTCCACCAATCATGTGCAATACACAGATTTTATCCAGAGTGATTTTACCTTTACTTCCCAATTGCTGATTAAAATGTTAGATAGTGTCAAGGCCTAATACTGATCACTGGAGAAGTCCACAAATAACATCCCCATTCAATGATGATTACCCACTGAAAATTACTTTGTAATGTTTGTGAGTTATCCATTTAACTTGTCCTTTATTGATATTGTGTAGTGCTAATTTTGTAATTGGAATGTTGTGCAGTATTGATTCAAATGCATTACAAAAAGCTATGCATTTTGCCTCTACACAGTTACCTTTATAAAGCAAACTTGTAATCTTATCAAAGAACATCACATTTATTTGAGACCTATTTTCCATAAAAATGATGGTGATTGGCATTAATTGTATTCCTACAATTGTATCCCTTTATTAATTTAATTCTGAATAAGTTTTTCCATTATTTCATGGGCGACTGAGGTCAATCTAACCAATATATAGTTACCCAGCTTATCCTGCTTGCCCTTTTTGAAAATAGGCACAGCAATTAGCATTCATTCAATCTTCTCAAAGTTCTCCTTTACTCCAAATTTAAAATTAACGTCCATGAGCCACAGATCTCCTCAGTCAGTTTTTTTAGGACTTCTGAATGCAAGTAATCTGGGCTTGCTGGTATAAAAATGCATATCTCTAGGATATGTTGTTTAGCATCATCCTTAGTTATTCATTGATTGTAAATCAAACAAGGAATCCTGTGGCACTTTTAAAACTAATGAATTTATTTCTTGTATGAACTTTCGTGGGAGAAAATCCCACTCCGTCAGACACTTTGAAGATGGGTAATTTATAGAATAGGAGGAAATTAAATGCAGGGAAATGTCTGACACAGAATCAGGTCAGGCTGTAACAGCAAACCTGATCCTGTGTCATACATCTCCCTGCATTTAATTCCCACCCATTCTGTAAGTTACCCATCTTCAAAGTGTCTGCTGAAGTGGGATTTTCTCCCATGAAAGCTCATGTGATAAATAAATTTGTTGGTCTGTAAAAGTGCCACAAGACTCCTTGTTTGTTTTGCTGACCTAGACTAACATGGCTCGCCTTTGGAACTCATTGACTGGAAAGCACCTCATTATCCTCATCAGCTACAAGTACACATCCTGCTTCTTTCCAAATACAGAACAGAAATATTTATTGAACACTCCAGCCTTTGCTGCATCATTTTAAAAATAATTTTACTTTCTCCATCTAATAATGAGACTATGCCATTGTTTTGATTTCTTTTGGTTCTAATGTATTTATTTAAACTCCTTCCTATTTTCCTTAGCCCTGGGAGCCATACTTTACTATAATGTACTGCATTCATGTTTTGTAGGTAAAACAACAAATAAGTTCATGTACATCAAGGTGTACTGAATTAGATGCCAAAGCAAGCTGAACTTTGACTATTACTGAGCTGTCACAGTGATGGGCATTTCGTGGACAGAGAGTATCAACATTTAACTTGAAATAAATACTCTCCCAGTACATAAAACAGAAATGCCTTAGGAAACCTTAATTAATATTCTTACTGTTACTGCCTTGACTAGCATATACAATCTGGGAAGAAAGAATGAGACCATGGGCTTATTTTCCCTGTTGATATATGTACATAATGCCAATTAATGTTAATGGGAGCTGCGTGCAGCAGAGAAAGAAAAGTACTTGAAAAATATTGTAGATATTGATTTCAGACGACTAAGATACTACTGCATAAAGTCAAGAAAAAGCCGAAATAAACATTAGCACATGTCTTAACAGCTCAGTCATAGCATGCCATTTAAATTGAACTCTGAATAACTAGAAAAAAGGATTATGAAGCATTTAGGGGATTAAGTTATTATTTAGCCTTGGTTTTGCACCTCTAAGTTTTGTGGTTTGGTTTTTTGTTTTTAAAAGCAGCTAGTAAAGCCTGCTAAGTTCAAGAATGTTGTTTGCCCCCATATATGATATTTGTTTCAGCACTCAGAAAACGATATCAATCACATAGATCGTCTGCAAAGATTGCAGTTTCTTTCCTTGGTGATCGCTGTTCCTGAAGCATTTGTACAGGCAAACCAATTTGGTTTTAGCCCTAGCAAGTCATGTGACGGATGTTTTAAAACCATGGAACTCTGCTTACCCTCTTGTGTTCCTTGTACACTTTACCAACTTCTTCTCCAACTCCTAGGGCTACATTTTCATCAGGAATAAGGACTTTCTCCCCTTTTTCCACAGGAATGTTTGGCGATTTTAAAATTTGCTCCTAACTTTGTGCCCAAAGAGTGAATTCTGAAAACAGATCAAAACTGTGGCTGAAGAAAAAAGGCTCTTCTGTGAAGATTTAGCCCTATGTCATTGAAAGCTGGAATTCCAAATTGTGAATAATGATTGGGGCCAAGCTGCTGAAGAACAGAAGCTCAGCTTTAAGGCACATTTAAGCACCTGCCTAATTTTTCAAGAGTGCTGAGTATTGCGCAGTTTCCACTAATCTCAGTGTTCTTGTTTTGTGGATTTCAGTGGGCATTAGACCTCTGAAAATGAGGCAGATGCCCAAATGTAGGTTTAGGAGCATAACATGGGGCTCTTAGGCTATGTCTACACTTGTTAATTTAAGTCGACTTTAACTAAGTCGACTTAACTAAGTCAACTTTAAGTCGACTTAGTTAAGTCGACTTAGTGTGTCTACACTTAAAAATAAAGTCGACTTAAAGGGGAACTTAAAACATCGACCTAGAGCGTCCACACTAGATGCCTAGGTCGACTTCTAGGGGCTTAGGGGGACCTAGGGGAGGTCCACAGGGGCAGGGGGGCTCAGCCTTTGCCCCATTGTACCTAGGTACAATGGGGCAAAGGGGGACAGGGACCCTGGCAGGGCATAGGGGCAGGGTGGGCAGGGCTCTGCCCTGCCCTGTGGGGGGGGGCATGCCAGGTTCCCCCTGTGCCCCCCCCACGGCAGGGAGGGCATTGTTGTAGCCCTGGGGTAGCCCTAAGTCGACTTAGGGCTACCCCACGTCTACACTGGCTTAAGTCGACTCTAGGGAGTCGACTTAAGCCTTAGGTTGAATTGAAAGGTGGTGGTATAAAGTCGACTTAATTTTCCTTAAGTCGACTTAAGCAAGCTGCTTAAGTCAACTTAAGGAAACTGTAGTGTAGACGCAGGGTAAATTAAGTCAACTTAAGCAAGCTTAAATCGACTTAATTTACCAGTGTAGATGCAGCCTTAGTGTTGAATATCTTGGGTAACATTTACTGTTATTTTATATTATTTTATTTAACTTTCTATTTAAAAAATTATGAAGAAAAGGGCAGCATAAAATATAGTTGAGAAGATGAGAGAGAAAAGAAAGCAGCGGAGATGGGAAAAGAGAAGTACAGACCTCGAAACAAAATCTGTCTAATTTTGTATTTGGCACAAAGTCTCATTTTGAATTTGGCTAGCTAGAATATGTCTGAGTTGGTAAAGACCCAAGTCAAAGGAAATTAGAAACTGAAGACTAGAAATCAGGATCTTGGTATTAGAGATGTTATTGAAAATTACATATTTGTTGCTAAGCAGTGTAACTGGAATGAAACTATTTTCAAGTCTGGTAGACTAGCTAAATCATATTCACTCTTGCTTGTTCTGGGCTTCAGCACAGATTACTATTGTCTCTGCCTGTAGCTGGCAATATCAGCAAGCCAGACTATGCAAGTTGCTTAAATGACATTCATTGATTTCTAGAATAACCTCCATCACTCAGGTATGTTAGTAGTGCATAAAATGGGACTGTGTATCTACTTTGTGCTTCCACTGCCTAGTGCATCCCATTGCTATTTCCTGGTCCATAAATGTTTTAAATGTAGAAGTCTTGCCAGACAAAGGCTTGCTAGTTATCATCCAACCAAGCTCCTGTACTGACAAATTCTTTGTTTTGGAGTTTTGAAGAGACTGGGCATTTGATGTGGAGTCCTCAAGTTCATTGCCAGGTTCATTTACTTTTAATTCCCAGATTTTATTACTGCTATTGAATTTCATCTTAACATTAATAATAATTATTCCACTGGAGGAAGGAGGACGACCTTGCTGCCAGAGGGAAGAGGAATGCACGGGGTATTGGGGAGCCGGCAGGGAAGGGGCCTAGGAGCTGGGGGCGCGGGGGGGGGGGCAGTCGGGGAGCTGGCGAGCAGGAAAGGCGGGGGCTGGGAAGGCCACTGTGGGCCAGCGGTGGTGGAGTGGAGGGTTTGGAGAGGCCCCAGGCGGGGCAGCAGTGGTGGAAGGTCCTGACAACCATCCCTCCCCCGCACTGCTCCTGCCAGCGTACATTACATTCCACATACACTCCTGTTTAACAGCATCTGAATGTATAGATTTTTTTCAAATATGGGGCTTCTGAAAGAGTGAGGTTTTCATAGGTCACTATACAGCATGTGTATTGTGCATGTGAAGTATCTCTTGAAAACTTTATTTTGAATTGAATGCAAACATAAGAAAAC
Organism: Pelusios castaneus; assembly: GCA_007922175.1. Classification (NCBI taxonomy): domain Eukaryota; kingdom Metazoa; phylum Chordata; order Testudines; family Pelomedusidae; genus Pelusios; species Pelusios castaneus. Next base: position 546,068 of record ML685945.1, on the reverse strand, counting down.
CATTATTTTTTCGATAACAAGATATGAACCCTAAACTTTAACACAAGGTGGTGTTCTTTGGTGTCAGGATTGGAATGCAAACCTCCATTGTTTGCTGAATTTTCTCAAATTTTCCAGTGAACGGAAATCTATGGCTGATTATCACTTGTAAGTGCTCTTTGAATCTTACTGTACTTTAAATGGCCTGTTGTAAATATTAGTAATACCTATGAAAATACAGATTGTAGTTAATCTTATTCTTGTTCAGGTAGTTTTAGGATTAACCTAAAATTCTGTTATGGAGCCCACAGCATGTAAACCCGCAGAAAACGGAAAGCAGAAAACCTTGATTTAGTTACAAGGGGGAAGCCTTTTGGAATCAGATCTGTTTTACTCCTGCTCATTTAATATGTATAGATACAACTGGGTCACCAAACTGCTTTAGCTATGAGGTATGAGTAGCATAGCAACAACCCCCAGCAGACTGAAAAATCAGCAGCAGTAATATCAGATTAGGTCTGCAACATGCTGACTGTATTTTTTCAGTTTTTCAGTATTCCCAGAGTTATATTTTGATTTATACTGATATCCCCATTGCATTATTTTAAACAGATAGGATTTGTCCCTTTAGCAGGCCCAGAGGTAAGAATAACTTACTTGTGCAAGTGCTCTTAATTTTTCATACACATCAAGCGGTGCTGGCCATCTAAAAATAGAAATCAACATTCAAAAATCTGACTCCAGTTTAATACTGATTTTTAATCAGTGAATTGTCATTTACAGGAATTTCGAGTAGACTGGATGCATTCTACAATATCTGGTTATGATGAGGAAGGTGGTCTGGGAGTGTAATATGAGCTACAATTTAAATATGATTTAGACAGGCCAGCCCTTGGAATATCATCCATTGTACAGTACTTGACAAGTTCGGGGAGGGGGTGTCATTTGGGTCACACATCAACTGTGTAAAATATGTATGGCTATAATCAGCGAGTATTGCAAACACTCCTAAAGTATTCATTTCAAATGAGTAGAGTTATCTTTGTAAGGTGTGTGTACTGGTTGACTAGATTTTCTGTCCTCCCCATAGCAATGAACCTCCTGCATTCAAGATATGGAAGCTTCTGTATTATTTATATTTTAATGGTCTCGCTCCTTCAGCTCATTTGGTGCACAAGAGAAAGTAATAATGAGTCTGTTAACAAGTTATTCATGGCATTCACAAAAAGTTGTGGTTTTGTTTGCTGTATTGGGAGGGAAAAGGGATGGAGTGTAATAAAACCTTCAGTATTAAAGTAAAATGCTGCTCTGTGGAAGTTCAGATAAGGCAAAGCTTTTTACTATAGTGCCACCTAGTGGTTGAAGCTTGCAGAGTGTGTTATAAGAGGTCACGGTAATTTGTGTTAGGTCTTGTCTAATTGGTAATGTTGTGTTTTCATCAGTGAGATAATTTCCCTAGGATTTTACTTTTTGTGAAAATGAATTGCATAGGATCATTGGACCATGACTTTATTTATGATAACTTGTGCTCATATTTGCTAATCACTCTCCTCTTAGCTGATTTTCAATATGGCTCAACACCAGTATTTTCTGGCCCCCCCCCCCCCCCCTTGCACCAGAAGTAGCTTAAATGCACATTGATAGAGAGCTATGGTCTGAGCAAATATATAAAAGCATAAGTTTGGGCCATATAGAAACATATATGTGAACAAGTTTCAAAGGGGTAGCCATGTTAGTCTAGTTCAGCAAAACAAACGAGTCTGGTGGCACTTGTAAAGACTAACACATTTATTTATCACATGAGCTTCTGTGGGAGAAAGTCCCACTTCGTCAAACGCTTGAAGACATACTTCATCACACACTTGAAGATGTCTTCAAGCATCTGACGAAGTGGGATTTTCTTCCATGAAAGCTCATGCAATTAATAAATTTGTTAATCTTTAAAAGTACCACCAGATTCCTTGTTTACATATGTGAACATACTGGATAAAATGTACCTTCAATGTTTTTCTGTAAAGATCAGCAGATTAATATAAGAAGTGCTTTGTGGAATGGTAAAACTACCTCCATGTCCCAAGATGATGCTCTTTGCATGTGCTGTTCTGAATGCTGCCCTAGTGGATGTTGTTTGCTCTTTTCGCTGGCAATGCCGGTAATGCGATGAAGGGGACACTTTGGATCTCCATTTGATAAAAGAAGAAAAGTCAATTTCAATATTTCATTTATATTTAAATTGCCTCCCATGCTCCTTAAAAGAGAGAGTAGCACTGAACTGCAGATTTAAATCCTTTTTACCCCTGTGGATCTGCAGATATAAAGAGAGAATTCCAAATGTACACTAATTTATACATCATCTGTGAAACCAAAGATTTTTCTCTTGCTATGTTGTATTATTCAGAATGAATTTCATTAGCAGTATATTCTTTCTGAATAAACCTTGGTTTATAGGAGCCTATTAAGAATTTTTGCTGTAAGGATTTCTGTCCTACTTGCCCTTGTGGTTAAAACAGAACATACTAGGATAAACCAGGATCAACTTCAAGGACAAATCTGAGGACTGGCAAATTGGGTGTGTGTGTGTCAAAGAGAGACAGCGTGTTCTAGTGGCTAGACAGTAGGTATTCGGAGTCAAACTTCTCAGTTTCTAGGCTCTTAGAATATACTCACTCATAAATCGTGGGCAAGATACCCTTTGCTGCAATTTCCTCACCAATAAAACAAGAATAATACAAGACTATTTCAGAAGAGAATTGAGGAAATTCATTAATAATTGTAAAGTGACTTGCATAGAAAGCAGATATCTTCTAATTGGAACAATCGAGCATTGCTTGTAAATGTCAACTATTCTTTTAGAGATGGCTCCTGCAGTCTACAACACAGGACCAAAATTCCGTTTCAGTTTCTGTTCATCACAGTAATGCTTGACTGCAGCATGCTTGCGTTTAATGTGATGACCGAGGGGAAAATACTAGTGTGTCAAATGCCTAGTCAACATACTTTTATTATGGATGAGCTGAAATGATTCTTCAGTAAAATATGGATGTAATCAATTCATATCTTACATCATTAATCGGACTTAATTAGTATAATAGGATTCATATATGTGGACTTCTTTAAAAATGGCAGATCCTTTTTGAAAAATTTAAGAGAAAGTTATTTCATCCAATTAGGCAGGAAGACCCCGGTACAAGATCAGGTATTTTCTTCTGTTGAAAAGTGATAGGAAGCATGGTGTAAGGCTTAGCAACATGAATAAGGTATGGTGGATTGTGCTTTGTTCTAGAGTGTGACACAGACTTCTGGAGTCATGTCAAGTAGGTCATGTAATCCCTCAACTTTCTGGTTCCATGGTACATAAAAGGCATTTGAATTCTCCCCCTAGTGAAAATCACTGTATAAGTGCAGGGTGTATATTCTTATGAACACCTAAAAGCAGCAAAAGGAATGTACTTCCCTGCATCAGTACTGTTTTACTTGTTTATAATGTCACCAAATGCTGCAGGAGAACCAAATTGCTCATGAATTCTCTTCTAAAGATAAGTGGTATGCAGATACTTTGCTTGTATTAGCTAAGTGTTTGAAATATTAATTAAATTAATGCCAGCATATTTAAGATGAGTGTAACAGGAAAATGTCCAGGAATGTCCAGATAGGATATTTCTTACCATGTTTCAGGTTCTAAATAGTCCTGGTATTTGTCACATTGTCAGCTGGCTAGAGCACTGAACTATTTTAGTATCGTGCAAAAGGAAAGACTAACTGGTTCGAAGGGCAGTCCGGAGGCTTTTACACATGAAGTGCTTCAGTTAGTTCTGTTCTTTAGTTTCTGGTAACTCAGACTAATTAAATATAACCCTGAATTTTGTCCCTCCCTACAGCTATTTTTGTCAATCATTCTTTGACCTGCAGAGGTCATTCTGCCAAAGAATAGGTTGATGTCTACTGTGGAAGATTTTAACTAAATTGATTGTTTTATCTAATAGAAAGCCAGTCTTGTCTGCTTTGTTTCCTGGCTTCAGCCAGCTGGCCTCTGATTTGAAGGCTCTTGTTTTGCTGGTCTAGCACTCTCTCTTACAAACGTGCTACTTCTGTCTTCATTATAACTTTCTTCCGTCAGTAAAAGTAGACATTTTGACCTTGTGTCTTTTACTTTATTCAATTAACATTTTGTGCCAGTGCTACTCAGTACATTTTCTTTGCACGGTACATGCAGAGCTAGATGAAAAGCTGCCATAAATATGTAAGATAATTAATCATTTTAAATGTATAAGAATTATCACAGACACTAGGTGCATTACATCCATTTTAAAATGACATTTGGTACCTCGGGCAGCACTATTAGCAAGTGAACCGTTTGGACTCTGGGTTTAATGAACGTGATGTTACTAAGTGTGAAAATTTGCTTTCTGAAAGATCAGACCTCTTATGAAAAACACACCCTTGCGATTTGGAGATATTTGATAGATGTCATCTCTCCTGATTTTGTTCCTCCCATGCAGATGCAAATCCGAAGACCTTCTGTGGTGTGTTCTTATGGTTTTATGTGCATACACCTTTATCCCAGGGCAGGTCCCTCACAACCTCTTGTCCTGGATTATCCTGTAGGGGGCTATTACTGGTCAGAATATAGATCACATTAATGTTGCTTTTGCAACAAGTGTATATCCTGACTCTTGGGTATTTATGTATTATGATTTTTTTTTATTCTAGTATTATTACAGAACCTTTGGACCCCAGGATCAGAGCCCTACTGTGCTTGGTGGTGTACAAGTAAGATACAGTATAGAGTCTAAGTAGGGAAGATGTCATGTATCTCTCAGACCTGTCTCGCTTTCTCATATCTTAGCTGGGTTCCCTCATATCCAGCTGAGCGGCAGTTATTTCTATGGATTGTGACTTTTTATCCATTACAGGTCTCTGTGATGCCTGTTAAGTCAGGGCCTAGGCTTGCCATGTGTCCGGTTTTCAACTGGAAAGTCTAGTCTAAAAGGAGATCTGGCAATCTGGCAATAGGAGGTCAGCACTGTTAAGGGGACTTCAAATGTCCGGTTACCCACAGCAATCGGCCTCCACCACTCATAGGCAGGAAGAGCAGCAGTTGCTGTTGACGCATGGAGGAACTTCTCTCTTTTAAGACTCAGCATTTCTCAAACTAGTGGTCCCGACCCAAAAGGGGTTACAAGATTATTGTAGAAGGCTTGTGGTATTGGCACCCTTACTTCTGCGTTGCCTTCAGAGCTGAGCAGCTGGAGAGCGACAGCTGCTGGCCAAGTGCCCAGGTCTGAAGTCAGTGGCACCACCAGCGGGAGCAATGTAGTGAGGGTGGCAGCACCGTATCGTGACCTGGGTAGCTGAAGAGCGGCAGGCCTCCAGCTCTTAAGGCAACACAAAGTAAGGGTGGCAGAACTATGCGGTTTTGTATGCTTTTTATCTTACAGTATAATGTAAATGTATACAAATGACAGACCAGATTTCATGAGGGAAGACCAGATTTTATGGTCCCTGACATATTTTTCATAGCGTGAATTTGGTAATGCCCTAGTTACGATTGTTCTTTCAAAAGTTTATAAGTCAACATTGCCTTAATACAACTTGGAAATTGTATTATGCAGAAGAAAAATGCTCCTTTTAACCATTCTAATTTAAATTAAACAAACACAGAAACTCTTTTTTTACCTTGTCAAATTTTTTAAACTTTCTTTTTTTCAGTAGTTGACATTTAACACAGTACTGTATTGTATTTTCTTTTTTATTTTTTCTGTCTTGTTTCGGTTGCTTCCTGAATGCATATTCCTGGTTCCAAACGAGACATGTGGTTGACGAGTCACTTCCTCACTCTGGGGTTCTTTATTCTGAGGTTCTTCTGTACATATAATATAAATGGAGCAGAACAAAGCATGGCAGCTCTGGGCTGGTGGTAAGAGATGAAACATACAAACCACGTAAACATTGGTTTGCCACAGGCATGTTAGTTACATTTTTATTTATTTATTTATTTGCGCAAGGGTGGGGAGGTAGTTTCTTGGGAGGGCCCTGGAGAAGTCAGAGAAAGGGAGATGGGGAGGTGGGCATGTGGAATGAGGCTTAAATGAAGAAACTGTGACAACAGTTATAGGAGTGAACAGCCAGTCCACAGAGCAGAAAGAATACTAAAAACTGGAAGGAAAAAACCCACAATCTGCTGCTTATAATGTGAACAGTGCTCAAAGGTCCCTGATATAGCTGCCAATTTCTGCTGCTTGCTGAGTTTCTGGCTCGCCTTCTCTGTGCAGATTTTCTTCTTTGAGATCACGTGGTTGGAAGGTAAAGCGGAAGCCACAAGGACCATAGTGCCTTTAGAGAGAGAGAAGTTCGGGTCTTCATGGTTCTGGATCCAGAATATTGAAGTGGAAGGAGTAGCTCTGGCTGGGTCTCATCTCCTTCATCACCACTGTGGTATGACTAGAGCAGCTCAATGCCTTGCACCTGAATTTGGCTCTTAGATTTTTGTGAAACTTGATCATTCAGACAGAGGCTATTTCATGCTTCCACTCTTCTCTCACAAAAAGAAATGGGTTTTCCCGGCAGAGCTGATTATCAGACAGTGTTACATTTTTTTCTTTTTGCTCTCCACGTGCAAACATTTGTACTATAATGTTCTCTAGTATTTGATTGTCCATTAGAAAATTTTCTTTAAAAAATTACTTTTCTTCGTGTAATGATGCACTTCCCAGTTTCAAACTCGGGTCAAGGCAAGTTGAAAGACTTCCTTAGCACAAAAATGCTTTATGTTCTCACATCATCTGTGCACCTAATAATCATATGGTGAGTCATCATTTACTATTATAAGAAACAGTGTGTCAGTTTATAACTTCAAAGTAAGCCTATTTTTGCAGCTCTGTATACACTTGTGATTTTGCTGTGTGGGTAAAGCACACTGTACGGCTTCTAAATCAGAATCACCACATACAATCATTTAGAAAAAAAAAAGAGTATGCATACTGTGCATGGGCCCTGGGGAGAACTATGAATAGTGTGAATATTTTTTAGTAAACTCTGGATCTACATTTCTAGTTTGATATTATTCCTCCACTGTGTACTATACTAGATGATTCAAAGAATTAGTGAACATCAAAACTCTGAACTGAATTCACTTATGTTGTCACATTTTTTTTTCAAGTAGGGATGATAACCATAAATAGCTTGCTTCATGGCTAGGGATGGGTGAGAACTGGGCAACCTACTATACCTTTTCTGACTCTGTGTCAAATACAGAGTGACATAACAGGCCCATAGATGGTCCACTGCAGAATATCTGATTCAGTATAGCATTCTTTTATGGTTATTCATGGTTACGGTCTGCATTGTTTGTGTTCTGTCAGTCTTTTCGTACATTGCAGAGTGAATGTTCCTTGTGGTGTCCAAGATCTGTCTTACTACAACTTAAGAGAGTCAAAGCAGGCTCCTCAGAGGCTAATGATAAACTTAGCACCAGATCTAATTCCCTTAACTCTATTAACTCCCTTAATTCCCTATGTAAAAATGCCCATAGGCTTTAAGTGTCTATGGATCTGGGCAATAGAAATATGAATACAGAATAATGGTTCTTGTTCCCTTATTGATCAGAAAGAAAACTTGTAGATGGTTTGGTAGCTACTTCTTATGCCACATACTCACACACACATATATCAAAAGTTGCCATCAATTTTCGGCAAGTAGGTGGGGGGAAATGCCTTGGGAAAACAGAATATATACTAGGAAATCTTATCGTTAAGTAATTGAAGGGAGACACTAACTGAGGCAAGGAATGAACAAAACCAACTCCTGGCAAAGCATATGCAACATGAAGATGGCAAAGTATTAGGTTATCACTAAGAATGCAATATAAAAGGGGGTTTTGTTTGTTTGGTTAGTTTTTACATTAATTCAAGGATGGTTGATGAAACAACAGAGACTTTGGAAGACAACAAATGAATTCCAGACATAAAACCCGGCTTACGCTCACTAGTTAATGTGGCACTTTGACACATGTGTTTTATAGCAAAAAGAAATTACATGTGCAATTGTACAAGGAGGCCTCAGAATATATAGTGTAGCAAACGCTATCATAATAATGTCAATGGAATTTATTCGCATATAGTCAAGAAGTAAGGTGAAGCTGCATGCACATTTTCAAGGCAGGTTTGAAACTAGTTTGATTTGTTTTTTTCTCGTTCTGAGCAGGTTTGTATGGGCTTGTTGGAGGCCTTGGAGTGCAAGTACATGATAACATAAACAATCTTTCTGGCTAAACCTTCCACTGGTGATGCCCTACAAAATAAATGAATATATATTTTACACTTAGAGGCTATGTCTACACTTACAAAAGCTAGTTCGAATTAGTTAATTCGAATTAACTAATTTGAACTAATTTTAGTTAGTTCGAATTAAATTAATTCAAACTAACATGGCCCCACTAGAATGCTAGTTCGAACTAGCCATGTCCATGCAGGGCACTTGCTTAGTTCAAATTAGTCAGTTGCATGAAGGTCAAACTGCCGATTAGTTTGAACTAAGCAGTTAGCTCAAACTAATATGGCCACATTGACTTAATTTGAACTACTTCAAATTAAGGATTAGTTTGAACTAAGCAATCGAATGTATTAGTTCGAATTAAGGAAGCCCTTAATTTGAACTAATGAAAGCCTAGTGTAGCCACGGCTTAAGTTAATTTGAATTAAGCTTTCTTAATTTGAACTAACTTGCAAGTGTAGACATAGCCAAAGGGTTTGTCTGTTTATCTTTTGAGTGCAACCAGTCACTGTGATATTTAGTGTCAGAGTCAGCAATGGAAAGAGAGAAAGTAGGTGACTTGAGGTAAATCCTGACCCCATTGAAGTTAGTTGCAAAACTCTTATTTTTTTCAACAGAGCCAGTATTTTACTCTAAGTCTCTTTCTACCTCCTGACCCTTCACATAGTTTACAGGCCAAAGTTAAAACATGCTACGAAGCTCACTAATATTTCCCAAACACAAATCTACTGCATCTGAAACTTCAGTGTTATTACAAACAAAGAGTCCTGTGGCACTTTTAAAGACTAACAGATTTATTTATTGCATGATCTTTCGAGGGAGAAAATCCCACTTTGTCAGATGCTTTGAAGATGGGGAACTTACAGAATGTGAGGAAATTAAATGCAGGGATATGTATGACACAGGATCAGGTCAGGCTTAAGCTTAAATCGACTTGATTTACTCCGTGTCTACACTGGCCTTTCCTTAATTCGACTTAAGCTGCTCCTTAAGTTGAATTAAGGAAAAGTTAGTTTGAATTAATAACACCTCATTTTAATTCGAACTAGCGCTTAAGTCGACTTTATTAAGTCAACTTAAACCAGTGGAGACACGGAGTAGTGCCTAGGTGGACCTTTTTAAGTCAACTTAAAACATTGTTGACTTAATAAGGTTGAAAAGGGGCCACATCTACACTTGAAAAGTTAAGTCCATTTCTGTTAGTCGACTTAATAAGGTTCACTTTAAGTCGACTTAACTTTTCAAGTGTATACATAGCCTATATGTCTGTATCACTGTATGAGTAGATTAAATGTAGGAGAGACCTATATATATATTTTTTTTGGTGGGGTTGTTGATCCCTGTTATCAGTTGTTTCCACTTCTCCTTGTTTCTGCCTTTCTCCCTATTTTCACCAGTATTTTCTCCCTCTGTCACCTTGATTCTCACATTGTTGCTAAAGACCAACCACTGAACTTTTAACCAATTAATCAATAATTACTGGGGACACACTTTTGATTAACACTAAAAAAATCAATATGGATGTGTTAGACAATTCCTTTTATTGACTGGTTTATTGGTAATTATACCGGGTGTCATAGAGATCTAGATGAAAAGTGACTGTTCTCTAAAATAAAGTTATCATGAAATGAAAAGGATACAACAGGAGAACAGAATTAGTATGACTCTGAAATAATGAATGTTAAAAAGCCCCACAGAGTGGCTAAAAATGAACTCCAAACTTAGGTGAAAGAGCAAGACTCCCCTTCTCTGAAATTGTCATTTTTTTTGCCAGTAAAATGCATATTTTAATGTATTTTTAATAAATGATAAAAAAGAATACAGAATCCCCCAAAATCCTTTCCTTCAATTTGTATTGGGAGTCTAGTCTGGTTCAGCATGAACTAGTACTTGACGGTTGTTATATTTTAGGGCCTGAGGAGCAACTATTTACTTTTTAAATTGTTCTCTTTCATCTGCACTGTAAAGTTTTCCAAACTACAGATTATTTATTAACCTGAATCATCATGGTCAGTGCCTGTGATGTCATTCAGAATCTCTGCCAAGCTAAAACTTTCTCTAGGTTTACTTAGCTGTTGGTTAAAATTGCAGTTCCAGCCCTTGTCCGGGGAAACAATTCTATATTAAAAATGTGAAAAAACCCAGCAACCACTTTTTTTATCAGTTTTAAGGCATGATCTTACATTCCAGTTCCAAGAGCTGTGACTATGCATGAGAACAATAGAAAAACAACACAATCAGTAGTGTATTTTAATTCCAAACCTAAAATAAAACTGAAGTACCTGTTGCAAATGGTGGTAATATTGTAAGAGTTTTTGTTTTCAATGTGGCTATTTTCATCATCCAATATCATATCTTTGTTTGTGGTCTTGGACCTATTCCTATTGAATCACTGGGAAAACTCCCATTGCTTTAAATAGTGCAGGATTAGACATTATTGATATCTGTTAGCAATTCATATGTCTTCTGCTGTTGGTGTTGATTTGATCATTGCTAGTTCTTCAGCAACATAGCAGCAGAGAGCATACATCCACAAATAAATACCTGATTTTAGGGCATTAAAAACTAAAATACTTTCTCAGTACAAAAACCTGTATTTATTGTGTAACAAAGTAGAACATATATGTACAGTCAGGAATACTTTAATTAGAGATGATCTAATTCACTTACACTCTGTCTCGTGGTAACCTTCTTATACATTGATGCCTTTGGTATTGTATCATAACAGATTATGGTCTCACAGCACTGAGATGCTAGCTTTAAACACAAGAGCTATGTCTACACTGGCAAGTTAGTTCGAACTAAGGAGGTTTAATTCGAACTAACTAAAGCCATGGATGGCTACACTAGGCTTTAGTTAGTTCGAATTAAGGGCTTCCTTAATTCGAACTAATAAGTTTGAATAGGGTATTTGAGCTAAAGGGTTATTTCGAACTAACTAGTTCAAATTAACCGATGTGGCCATGTTAATTCGAACTAATTTCTTAGTTCGAATTAACCGGCCATTGAAATGAATGGGGATCGCTAATTCGAACTAAGCAAGTGCTTGCTTAGTTCAAACTAACATTCCAGTGTCGCCATGCTAGTTCGAATTAAGCTAATTCGAACTAACTAAAATTAGTTCGAATTAGTGAGTTCGAACTAACTAATTTGAACTAATTTTAGCAAGTGTAGACATAGCCAAGGTTTCTTCACATTTTTCTTAATACCAGTGAAGAAATTGGTCCTAGTCTGTAATTATCTGTTGTCAGACTGCTTTGACATATATTGTAAATTCAATAAACCCTGTAATTAACATATATATTTTTAACTAAATTTAAGATTAAGAAGTAATAATTAATATACTGGAAAAATATGTGGGGGGGGAAGAGAGAGAGGGACAAAAAACTGTGTACTGTGCAAAGCCAAGAATTTCAAAAATATAGAATTTCAGTACTTCACAAACAATTAATTTATGTTCATGACACCCGCATGAGATAAAGATATTATTATTCCCATTTTATAAGTGGGGAATTTAGGCACAGAGAGACAAAGGACACAAGTTTCCACTAATTTTGAGTTCCTAGTTTGAGATCTCTAGGGTGTGATTGTTTAGAGTAGTTAGTATTATATAGTCTTTCATCTATTCAAAGCACAGCTCCCATTGGCTATGTCTACACTAGGGAATTAAGGTCGACTTAAAAAAGTTGACTTTAATAAGTCGACTTTAAGTCGACCTTATTAATTTGACTTAGAGAGTCCACACTGGACTCCTAAATCGACTTAAAGGGGGGCTTACTAAGTCGACTTAGAGAGTCTACACTGGA
>ML685945.1:493379-533612 GCA_007922175.1 Pelusios castaneus | reverse complement strand
GCATGGGTCCCGGGGACAAGAGACCACCCTGAGGTCCCTTCTTGCTGGGATCCCCGCTCCAGCTGCCCACTGCGGATCAGCTGGAGAGCGGGTCCCCAGCCCGTGCTCCAGCTGTTCAGAAGCTGGCAGCTGGAGCGCGGGTCTCCAGCTTTCCCTCCTTGTCGGGACTGCAGGGTCCCGGCTTGGCGGGAGCTTGGGGAGCGTGGGGCTTCCTTCTCCCCAGGGTCCATACTCCAGCTGCTGAGCAGCTGGAGCGCAAGTCCTGGGGAGAAGGAAGCGAGCCCCGCGGTCCCTTCTTGCCAGGACCTGAGTGGTCCTCGCGAGAAGGGACCCATGGACTAAGTCGACTTAGGGCTACCCCACGTCTACACTGGCTTAAGTCGACTTAAATAGTTGACTTAAGCCTCAAAGTCAAGTTTATAATAGGTGTTATAAAGTCAACTTTGAGTTTCCTTAAGTCAACTTAAGCAGCTTAAGGAAACAGCATTGGTCCCATTACAGATCCTTGGAGCACCAACAGTATTTATCTCTCTTCACTGTGAAAACACCATTTATTCCTACCCCTTGTTTCCTAGACAATCATTTGTCAGGGATGGTTTAGGTTCACTTGGTCTTGCCACTGTGCAGAAGATTGGACCTGATAAATTCCTGAGGTCCCTTCTAGATCTGCATTTCTATGATTCTATGAAAATGGATATTCAGTCCTTTACATGGAACACCTGATCCAAAGTTCACTGAAGAGAGCAGAAAAGCTCTCCTTATGGGTCTAACAGAAACAGGAAGTTCAGAGGCACAGAAAAACTACAATAATTAAAAAAAAAAAAAAAACGGTGTGGGGAAAGTGACATTTTTTTTGAAAGATTTACTTACAATAGGTAAGCACATTGTATTTTCGTCTTCTACGTAATGCAAGCAAATGAACAGATTTAGCAAGAATTCTATATTTGCAATTATTAATAACCGGACTCACTCCCTGAACAGATGTCTACAGTAGCTTTTTCCTGATTATAAATTAAAGTTTGCCTAAATTCATTGCTGGTAGGGAAATGGTAACTACAGATGCTAAAATAATTAGAGAGTGCTATCACCCCAGTGTGTGATGTGGAGGTTTTTCATGCAACAAAATCCTGAAATGTAGCATAAAAACGTTACCCTGATCAGAGCACAAAGGGTTCTTCTTTTGTACCACGTACGAAATATATACAACCTAAAATATTGTCACTTCTGAGAATGATGACAGAGCTATTATGATTGTCAATATTTCTTTTATACTTAGAGCTACAATGAATAATATGTGTCTCCTGCTTGCGTTTTGTGCAAATACATATTCAAAAACTGTAGGACCAAAATGTCAAATAAAAATACTGTAGTGCTTATATTTGAGCAATTATACAAATAGCTGACTGGTTCCTCCAACACATCAGAAATAACATCAGAGGGGCATTCAAACTGTTTCTGCTATTAGGTTATCTCAGTGTCTATTTATCTTGTGCCAAACACAGGTTAATATTTGGAGTCATTGATACATACAAAATTATATATGCTATCTATTCACATACAGTTCAGAGTGCTGTTTGTATTTTTCTTCCAGAGGTTCTTTCTTTTTAGTTTTATGTTTCTGTCTTCGTTGGCTGATATAAGAGAAGATCTTGATGGTTGAACTTTAGAATCTTACTTTCAGTAGAAGTATTTTCAGCCAAAAAATGAGCTGAAAGGAGATGACAACAAATCAAAACAAAAAAATCAAAGTTAAGATGGGTAATTAATGTTAATGCTATATCCTTAATTGTAAGAACTACGACCACAGGAATGTGCAAACAGGACAGGACAATGGGCACTCAATCTTCAGATCACGAGCATTAAAACCAGAGGGTTCTGTGAGCCACAGGAGCACGCCTTTAGTTGGGGAGGGGAGAGAGAAAGAAAAAAAAGGAAGCTTTCAATTAGTAGAAGGAGACATTAAGTTCTGTGCTCTAGGTTTTATGTATATGGATAGAGAAGGATCCCCCTTTTTGGTGGGAGTTGGTATCACAAATTCCCATCGGATTATAGGAAACTCTTTTTGTTTTAACCAACAATGAGTCCTGTGGCACTTTTAAAGACTAACAAATGTATTTATCGCATGATCTTTGGTGGGAGAAAATCCCACCTCATCAGACGCTTGAAGACGGGGAACTTACAGAATGGGAGCAAAATCAACGTAGTGGAGTGTAAGTCATAGGATCAGGTCAGACTATTACAACAAATCAAAGTAATTGATTGTATTTAAATAGCGAAGTAGAGCAATTAACAGGATGGTAGGGACGGGGGGAAGGAAAGGAAAATTACCTGTTGTAATGGGAAAGAAATCCATAGTCCTTATTCAGCCCTGAGTTCACGGTGTCAAATATGCATATGAATTCCAATTCTGTAGTTTCTCTTTAAAGCTATGATTTTGGTTTGGATCTGCTTGGATTTTGTATCCCTGGGTTTTGCTTTGATTTTGGGGTAGGGAAATGAACCATTAAATCTAGAAGTGCCTGATTTGGCATTGAAACACTTTAAAACCAATGAGTTACATAATGTTTACACCAAAAATAACAAGTTGGCAGGTTTGCTTAGAATTCTGCTCAAACTCTGGGCTTATACTGGGATCAGATGTTTTGTCCTGTTTGGGAAGTGCAGGGGTTGTGCAAAATTTTTGGAGAGCTTTAATATTTACGCATTATATATGTGCCCTGTTGTGTCTGAAAAATATATTTTGGTGGTTTCATTTTGAATTTAGTATATAATAAGAAAATAGAAAATTGCTAGTTGGAGCATACCAGCTAAATGTGTAAAATCATTAGCCTAAATCTCCTCTGATATACTTACCCTGAGTGCACCACAAGTGGAGTAAAGGAGGTGTTCAGAATATAAAGATAGAATTAAATTCCTGGAGACTTTATGGCTATGTCTACACTGGCAAGTTAGTTCGAATTAAAGAAGCTTAATTCGAACTAATTTAAGCCATGGCTTAAAAAAATAAAAGCCTGTGAATAATACACAAATGGAACCCTGGTTTTAAAAGTTGTCTTGTTATATATATCTATACTGTGATGGGTTTATTATCGCCAAAAGTATTTTGTTTTTGCATGCATCTTGGTTTGCAACTGCCTTTGGCTATGTCTACACTTACCAAAGTTAGTTCGAATTAGTTAATTTGAACTAACTAATTCAAACTATTTTGAGTGAGTTTGAATTAACTTCATTCGAACTAGCATGGCCCCACTGAAATTTTAGTTCGAACTAAGCAAGTGCCATGTATGGCACTTGCTTAGTTCGAATTAGTCAGTTGCATTCAGCTCAATGTGCCAGTTAGTTCCAACTAAGCAGTTAGTTCAAACTAACGTGGCCAAGTTGACTTAATTCGAGCTAACTAGTTCCAATTAAGGGTTAGTTTGAAAGGTGTAATTTAATTATACCTTTAATTATAACAGATTATTGTAATATAATTGATATGATTATTAATATATTTAATCAATTATAATTATAATTATAATCATAATTAATATGTTATATTACATATATAATATATATCTATAATTATAATTAATTATAATTGATTATTTTAATATAATTGATATGATTATTAATATATTTAATCAATTATACAATTGATTATTATATTTAATTATAATTATTTATACCTTTAATTATAATTGAAAGGTATAATTTATTAGTTCGAATTAAGGAAATCCTTAATTCGAACTAATGAAAGACTAGTGTGGCCAAGGCTTAAGTTACTTCGAATTAAGCTTCCTTAATTCGAACTAACTTGCCAGTGTAGACATAACCTTTGTGTCATGATAGGTTTACGGATGGGCCAGATGGTTTGGATAAAATAAGAAGCAACCTGAAACTTGACTCACAATTTTCCGAGGAGTAAATCTTTCAAAAAAAATGTCACTTCTCCCCACACTTTTTAAAAAAAATTATTGTAGTTTTTCTGTGCCTCGGAACTTCGTATTTCTGTTAGACCCATAGGGAAAGTTTTTCTCCTCTCTTCAGTGAACTTTGGATCAGGTCTTCCATGTAAAGGACTGAATATCCATTTTCAGAAAAAACATAGAAATGCAGATCTAGAAGGGACCTCAGGAATTTATCAGGTCCAATCTTCTGCACAGTGGAAAGACCAAGTGAACCGAAACCATCCCTGACAAATGATTGTCTAAACTTTTATTAACCCCACCCCCACCCCCAATGATAGGGATTCCACAACCTTCCTTGGAAGCCTATTCCAGAGCTCAACTATCCTTAAGTTTTTCCTAATATCTAACTTAAATTTCTTTGGCTGAAGATTGAGCCCATTCATTACTTCTTGTCCTATCTTCAGTGCACTTGGAGAACAATTGGTCAATGTCCTTTTTATATCAGCCTTTAGCATATTTGAGGACAATTATCAGGTCCATCTTCCCCACTCCCAAGTTGTCTTTTCTGATGACTAAACTTGTCCATTTTTTTTAACTTCTCCTCATTGGTCAGGTTTTCTAAACTTTTTATCATTTTTATTGCTCTCCTCTGGATTCTCTTCAGTGGCTATGTCTACACTTGTAAAGTTAAGTCGACTCTGTTAAGTGGACTTAACAAGGTCGACTTTAAGTCAACTTAACAGAGTGGCTACACTTTAAGTTGACTTAAGTTGACCTTGTTAAGTCAACTTAACAGTAGACATAGCCGTCCACACTGGCTTTAAGTCAACTTAATAAGGTAGAATTAGCGCTATTTCCTATCCACACTGGCTTTAAGTCGACTTAAGAAGTCGACTTAAGGCTTAAGTCGACCTTCAGATGTGGTGTTATTAAGTCAACGTAAGCTGTTATTAAGTTGACTTAAGAAAGCACTTAAGTCGACTTAATAAAAGCCCAGTGTGGACATAGATTTGTGTAGGTCAACTTAAGTGTCTTTAAGGCGACCTAAATTGCCAGTGTAGATGCACCCAGTGTGTCCAGGTCTTTTCTTAAGTGTGTTGCCCAGAGTTGCACACAGCACCTCTAGCTGAGAGCTTACCAGTACCAAGTAAAACAATAGAGACCTCAGCTGGAATACTGTGGCAATTTTTGGGAACCCACTTTATGAAAGATGTGGACAAATTGGCGAGAGTCATAACATTTCCTGCCTGTTTTTGTAGTTTCAAGAGACTGATATTTTGTATAAAGTTGTGATAAGTATCCAAATGTTTGTGTGCATTATTGCATCATCTGAACTTTCAGGATCATCCATTTTGAGAAGTTGCATATAGGGACTGAAGGTAGCATCTGGCCCTTAGCAGTTACAAATACAGAGCAGAAAAGGAAATCAAGCCAACGTTATTGACTTTATTGTTCTTTATTACATTATTCTACAGTTTAACAATAACGCTCAGAACGTCAGTTGCTTTAATCACCTTGTCCAAGCTAATGTGAGGAATAAGAAGAAGCTGAAAGAGGCAGTCTACAAAATTTCAGCTAAAGGAATCACTGACTACAAAAAAGGCTTTAGCTATGCTTTTGAACAGCTGCTAAATGTAAGTATTACAAAGTTTTAGTGCGGCTATACCATTGATCTGTGGTAATAGAACTTTAATGTCCAGATGGTCACTTGAATGCTCCACAGGAAGTAAACTGTGCAATATATATTTTATGATGCAATTATTAAACAAGCAAATGTATCCCATCAGCATGCTTTCCCTTAATAGAGCTCCAGTTAGCTTGATTTGTGAAGGGGAAACTTGTTTGTCACTGTGATGCATTGTTTTTGTTTCTCTTTGGGTTTCTTTTTTCAATGGGCTACTCTACCAGTTGCCATGGCTGCAGTATTGGCTGCATTGCCCTCTGTTTTCAAAGAAGTACATTCTTACATCTCAGATGAATATTTCAATTATGACAAGGTTCAGCATGTCTCCCAGTCATGTTACATTTATCCACATTTCCTGATTTGATTTATTTTATGCCTAGTAAATGCTTGTTTGTGAGTTCAACACAGTTGTGTGACCAGCTAGGGGCCAGAAGAGGGATATTAGGTAGTGAAAACTATTTTAAACATGGAAGGGAGAAAGGAATCAATTTCACCAAAGGCTGAATTCATTGGCTTCATCTTTTGATTGTTATCTGTTCCTGATTGCACTCAAACAATATCTTTCATTTTAGAAGTATAGTTAAATAAAGTTGCCAACTTGTCATCTGATGTAAATGGAGCTGTGACAATTTACACCAGTTTATTATCTGGCTCACTAAACAGATTGTGCTGAATTAATTCCTGCTGAAACTTTATTGACTCTAATGATCTTTCTCAACAGAGGCTTCACTCTCTTTCTCCCCTCTTGATCTAGTCACCTCTCTTGTCACTATATCATGCCATGGGAATAGAGCTGGTTGGAAAATTTCCAGCCAAATGGAATTTTGATGGGAAAAAAATCAATATAACATGTGCAAGAATTCTTTCTGACCAACTCAATGTGAATGGGATGAAGGATTCGGTGCCCTCTACTGCTGATTATATGGAACTTTAAGCAGAAGGTTAAAATAGCTATTTAAACCTTTCCGTCCAACTTGAGACAGAGGTCACATGTGTTCTTCTTTGACTGTGGTCATGTTAGAGCAATAACAGAAGGACACAAAGAGTTTTGTTTAGAGCTGTCAGTTCCTTAGAGCAGAATACTTTGTAGGTTGTGTTTGGCACAGTACTGAACATATTTTTAGTCCTTAACAAATAATCACTAGAAAGTAGTAATAGAAGTCCTAATTTGAAAGTAATAAATGTTGCAAACTCACAAGGTGCACTTGTTCTCTAAGCTAAATGCAAAGCTAAAGAGAAATAAAATAGTAGAAGAAGGTGGATCTATGGCTGTTATATTGAGAACATGTATTAGTTGTTGCTATTACTGTGGGTATTTTGAGGCCCACAGAATGTTCTGCAAGTATGCGAATGATGGATGTGATGTGGTCAAATGTATATCTGGGGAAATAAAGAGATTACCTGAGGTTAAAAAATTGCATTTGTCCACCTCAGATTTGGGGGGATCCAACTGACGGAAGAAGTAAAGAGCTGTTAATGAAGTCGGCTATAGACTCTGTAGATGAGCATATAAAATTAAATGGGGTGAGATAATGAAGTTTATAAAGATGACAAGATTAGGAATATGGTTACTTTCTAATTGAATGTTTATCATTTCAGAGAGGTCAGATTTGTAATAAATTCCAAGGATGCTAAATATTTTAGAAATCAAGGTTATATGTAGGCACAGTGTTATGGATGACAACCACTTGAACTCACTCTCTCATGTAAGAAAGTGTTTGTTGCCTTGTTTGGTCTTACAGTAAAATTGCTTTCTAGAAATACTGCTGGATGGAAATAATATTATAATATAGTCTTTGAATAAGTTAAGGCATGCTATTAATATCCGCTATATTATGGACATGCTGATTTCTTAGTCTGAGTTATCTACTGTTCCTCTACACATTATTTGGAATCTTTACTCAGCGTTCTTTAGCTTTGATGGATCAATTAATTTTTACGCTATTCTTATGATTACTATAGAAGGAATTTGTATTTAAATCCTTTGAGCATTATTGTGATTCCAAGTAGGAGGTTTTTGCCTTGCTTTGCTTTTTCCTTTCCCAATGGCATGAAAACTCATTGTGCAAGATGCATTTGTAGGTTTTCATGCACCAAGCTACATTCCAGACATAGAGGTAAGTAAGTTCCATTAATTTTTAAGGGTATGGTAATTATCTCAAAGCAAGGAAATTTTATCCGCACAATGAAGGTGGTAGCATCTTTTAAAAAAATGGTTAGCTACTTGCTTGTTTCATTGAAGTTTAAAAATGTAGAATAAAATAAAGAATGAAAGGCACAATTGCTATCCTAAGGGAGGTGGGGTCAGAAAGGATTTTCAAAATAGAGGGCCATTCTGTCATCCTACGGGTGGGCAAACCATTATAGTGGGCTTGACTGTGAATTTTGCAGCCAGATCCTGGCCATGTAAAGGGTACCACATAGCTGCACTACTCTAGGGATAGCACTGGTAATCTGTGCCTTCCCACCTGGCCCCCTGGGGACAAGAGTGGGAATGGAAATCTTCTCTTTTTAATGGAACCCATAACAGATTCCCCTACCCGTTGTGCAGGCCTGTACATTTTTGAGAGCCTCTTATCAAGGGTAGTGGGGAGGAGAAGCAGTGAATAAATAGCACCCCCTTACACATGTTCAGTCAGGTACAAGGTGCAAGGAGGCTGCACATGGACCTAGGAGAGTCTTCTTTTCTCCTATGCTATTGTGAGGTTAAGTGGACTGTGCCATAATATAGCCCAATGTAATTCACAGGTAAGGAACAGTACATAAACCTGGTCACAAACATGGTGTTCATCAAGATAAACCCGAGGAAACAGGAAAGAAAGAGGAAAAGTCTGGTAGTTGCTTAGATCATGACTCAAAGGGACTCTAGAGGAACAGAGATATTATGGTAGTACAAAATAACACTAGGTTCCTATGTAGGTAGCCACTGTTAATACCTAGCATATAACCAATATGGGAAAATATCTATTGCCAATATTACAAAATGTATAGTTAAGTATAAAATATAACATAATTTAATATTGGCAGCCACTGTAACATCCCTCCACACACACTCTTTTTACTGGCAGGAGCCCCCTTTTCCATCACCCTTTCAGCCAAAGAATGAAGTTAGACCTCAATTACCCTAGTGAGAATACCAAATTGGAGTTACTCCTGTACATCAAGATGTATATGTGACAAACGAAAGCAATCAAGCAATTCTAATGTAATCCTCCCTTCTCGTTCCTTCTTTCATTGATTTCTAACACTCATTACAGTCTGATCTGGTAAACATTTCTGTTAATGAGATGGCACGGGGCCGGCCATCTTTTAATCTATGTTTGTATACTGTTGGGTCTCCAGTTCTGATTGGATAATAAAAATCTAAGTTTTCCATTACATCTGTCACTTCTATC
Organism: Pelusios castaneus; assembly: GCA_007922175.1. Classification (NCBI taxonomy): domain Eukaryota; kingdom Metazoa; phylum Chordata; order Testudines; family Pelomedusidae; genus Pelusios; species Pelusios castaneus. The sequence continues at coordinate 524,643 of ML685945.1, read as the reverse complement.
TACACAGCAGAGCACATGTGCTAATAATCCCACTCTCAGACTCTTTTGGGGACAGAACTTTGGACGCTTATGATGTTGTGTAGATGCACACTAGATGTCTGATTTAAACCACCAAGTAAATTAGTACAAATTTTGGCCTAGTAGAACAAGGACCAAACCTACTTGTGTGGGTTGTCCTTTTAAATCAATGGGATACCTTCTGGGAGGAAAGTGACCAAGATTTGGGCCTCCAGTCAATTATTTTTGTGCTGCTCTTATGAATTTATTTTGGGAATGTCTATTAAGAAAGGAGGCGCTTTTCAATATACAAAAGGTACTTGTTCCGTTGTTGTTACTTTTTTAATGTAAAAGAACAGCCTCCCAAAGAAATGTATTGTATCGTCCATGCAAAAGTGATCCTGCATTTTTCATTTCCAAATCAAACTTACAGGGTTTATGGGAATGATATTAATGCATTGATTTCAAATTTCTTTATTCATCATTACTGGCAAGAAAATTCATAAGGCTCAGTTCTGCCCTTGATTAGACAGAAAGGTACGTCTTGAAAATTGAGCTGCTAAGGTCAGAAAGTCTGTAAAGAATTAATTTTTGGAAAAACGCAGTAATTGCAAGTGAAGAGTTTTGATTTGTTTTCTAAATACCAGAATTTGCTGAGAGTACTATAGAATTATATAATAAAGTCACTGCATTAGTGCTTATCAACTAACCAGTGAGGACGATGTTACAGTGTGATGTTTTCCTCTTGCAATCTGGACTGGTCTGCAGCTTTGTCACCCCAATTCTCCACTCTTCGGCCCTGACTTACCCCACTTTGCTATATGAACCCTCACTCCTGGGTCAGCTCACATCCAGCTCCCTGCATGTAATCGGTCCCTCAACCAGTAGAAAAGTGTACCAGCTAGCCACTCATGAGACTAGACCCCCACCAAACACCCTTAGTCACAGATGCAACCTGGGGAAATACTGACTTGCAGGGTTCAGTGCTGTCCACTGACTCTAAGCTCATTTACACTTGTCCATGAATTTATCAAATAGCTTTGTCTCTTTACACACCAAATCCACATACACTGCATCAGATAAAAAAATACATTTATTGAGTACAGTAAAATTTTAAGTGATTTTAAGTCAGAATAATATACACCCAAAGATTAATAGTAAGTCAAGGAGTTTATCATGATTAACTAAAAGGTAACTCATATGCTAAACTAAAATTAATATCCCAGTCTCTTTCTATGATGTTGGCTTACCCCGCAGGCTGGTTGTGTTGGATTCTACAGCCAAACCCACCCCTTCTTGTGGATAGGTTCTCAGTCTTTGGTGTTGCTTAGAAGATGGATTCTTGGGGAGTGCCCCTAGACAAGGGTGCCTCTTTCTTTTAACAAGTTTCCTTGATACCCTCTGGGGTCAGGTGATTGTCCATGTCCGGCAATGGGCATGATTACTTCAACTTGAGCCAAAGTGCTCACAGGTGGTTAGACCAGTCGATTATTCCTGTCTGCATGCCTCTGCCGGGTGTGGAAACACAGCGTTGTGTTTGCGTCTATTCCAGTCATCTGAGGCACACATTTGGGGACATGAAATGGCAGAATTTCCTATTCATACTATGACAGAACCAGTCAGCAAATCCCTGTTTCCTGGGTAACTAGGACAGGTTACTCTGGGTCAATTAGGGCACCTGAGACCAATGAGGGAATTAGTCACACTAGACAGAAACCCTGTTGCAGCCAGGAAGGGAGAGTTTTCGGTTTGGAGTTGGAGCTAGGAGTGGAGTTCTTGTGGTTGGAGCGGAGCAGAGTGGAGTGGAGAACATCTGGATGGAGCTGACCTGTAGCTGTTGCTGCCAGCACCTTGAAGATACAGGCAGTCAGGGCAAGCTTGCTCAGAGGGGCCTTAGGACCCTAGGCCCAGCGGCCTTGTGGGATAGAGTCCGACCCTAGGGCAGGAGGGACCGGGCAACTGTCATACTGGCTGTCTGAAATAGGGGGAGCCAGGCCAGGGCAGGAAGCGCAGGATGCATGGTGACCGAGTGCACGCCATTCACCACACTACACATATATGATATTACAGGAAACATGTTCCAGAGGAGTAGCTGTGTCAGTCTAGTTCAACAAAAAAACCAAGGAGTCTAGTGGCACTTTTAAAGACTAACAAATTTGTTGCATGAGCTTTCATGGGAGAAAATTCCACTTCGTCCGACACTTTCAATCTGAGATGTACCATAATTTTGTTCTTAAAGGGTGAAGGACCGTTCTTTCAATGTTGTTGCACTAGTGCACTGATAATACTAATGTCTTGGTGAGAAAAAGCAGGATATAGACTTAGAAATACTACTTTGGAGGCAGATTTATTGGATAAAATCCATTGAGGTCAACAGGAACTTTGATGTTCTTCATCACTGGGTCCCAGAGCCTGGCCTTCAGACCAAGTTTGAACATCTGTACTGTAGTTTTATAGCCCATCAGCCCATTCCCCACCAAGCCTCAATCAGCTGATAAGGATCAGGGGGGTGTAAATATACCTAGGGAAGTCAGGTTTTAACCCATTACTACTTAAATAATGTGCTTTCTTCTGTACAATGCATTAAAAAGTACTCCCTGCTCTTATGATCTTAACTAAATTTTGAAAACTATATTACATTTTTGCATTTTTTGAGAGCAGAACTGAAAGGATATTTCTCTTTGTATCTCTTACAGCACAGTGTCTCTAGGGCTAACTGCAATAAGATCATTATGTTGTTTACTGATGGTGGTGAAGAAAGAGCACAAGAGATTTTCCACAAATACAATAAAGACAAAAAAGTAAGTGGTATTTTACAAGGATTTTATAGCATGAAAATACCTAATGGGGACATTTAGGTGGTTTCTAGAAGAAAAGGCCTGTGTTTTATAAGTGTTCAAAATAACTGATATCATTGAGATGCGAGTTTTGAATAATACACCAGCAGAAGCTTTTCCAGAGAACAATATTGCTATGAAAATATGGTGGGATTGTATTAAATAATATTTTGCATTTCTACACTGTCTACCGCCCACAGATCTCAAAGCTTTTTGTAAACTGTAATGCATTAAGTTTCATATAACTGCAGTGCTGTAGGTAGGTGTTAGCCCTGTACTAAAAATAAAGAATGAGCTACAAGGAGGTTAAGTGACTTGCTGAAAGCCGCACAAGTCATCTTTTGTGAATATACACAGACTTGCACAACCTCTTCCCTTTCTCCTCGCTGGGGTGCTTCTGTTAAGCACTGAACCGTTCATTTGCATGACTCTAACACCAATACAAAACAAAGAAAAAGATAAGGGATTTTTGTACATGAACATTTATTTACCTAAAGTTTTCTGGATCACAGGTTTGCAGAGCTGTAGCTCTGGTTAACTGTTCCCAAGTGTTTGCCGTTTCACTGTTCTTCTCTGTTTTATCTCCATTGATATGTATGCCCGCCTCGGCTATTTTCTTTGTAATAGTGATTAATGGTTTTTTTAATCCAGCAGAGAAAGACATAAGTAGATTTGATAGCTGGAAATGGAACCTACATAAATTCAGACTAGAAATAAGGTGAATATTTTGAACAGTCTGAGAAATTAACCATTGGAAGAACTGACTTAGGGATGTGATAGAATCTCTGTCACTTGAACTCTTTAAATCAAGGCTAGAGACCTTACTAAGATGTGCTCCAACTCAACCAGGAGTAATGGCAAATACTGAAATCAATGTCTCAAATTCTGTGCGTCATGTTGTTCAGGTAAATGCTGAATCCTCACCCAATATGTTTCAATTTAAGACGGGTCTGAAGTCAGTGTAGTGCAAGTAACTAGGAATCAGGCCCCAATTTAGTGTGATGCTTGTTATCTTTAAGCACATGAATAGTCCCTTTGGCTTCAGTGGAATTACTCACATGCTCAAAGCTGAGCATGTACTTGGCTGAATTAGGGCCCACGAATCCTGAGCTTCTGTTTCTGTCTCTGCCAGAGACTCACTGTGTGATCTTGAACAGGGTCCCGCCACCCCATCTGTAATTAGATGTAAAGCCAGTCGTGTTACAAGCTGTGGTTAATCTTTGTGTAGTATTTTGAGACTTTTGAGTGAAAGGCAGTTTATAAGTATAAAGTATTTTTTTTTAAAATTGGCAATTGCTGATAAGCTACATTGCACTAACAACTAGAATTGTAATCACTCAGTTCTAAGGCATACTGAGTCTGCAGCCTTCCCAAATTATACATGGAAATTTCTTGCTACCCCACCTCTTTTCTGCACCTTAAAGCTTTTGTTGTGTTATAATAAACTCTAACTTGTCCTTTGAATGATATTAAATGGCGTTTGCTAAAAGAAGCATGAATGAGTGTGATCCATTTCTTACTGTTTTCCATGTACAATTGCATTTTAGGATTAAAAACAGGGTAAAATACCCATTCCTAAAACAGATGCAGTTTAACAATGCTAAGAAATGAATCAATCTCTATCCTGCATTGTGCCTACCTGCAGAAGTTTAAGAAAGACAGCACAGCAAGCTTTGGGAAATTGAATGTATAGTTATAGTCCATCACATAATTTGTTAATGCACATACATAAAATTTGTACATGATAATAACCACCTTCTTGGAACATATGTTTTAATTAAACACATTTTCAGATATAATTAACTGGAATACAAGTGACATATCTGATTATTTTTATAAATCTGCTGATTTATGTCTCAGTAAATGCTAACATTCCTTCTCCTTATCTAATAAAGTACTAGCAAAATACCTGTATTATTGTTTTACTCCAGAGTGACTTTGAAAGTACCAGGAACACAGTTTTTAACATGTACCACTTGAAAAGTAGAAGGTTTATTCAAGGGAAAAGAAAATGCTACTTTAATTGAGTAAATTTCTTTCTTGAAGGTGAATTTGTAATCACAAAATATCATTAAAGATATTTAAAAATATTTTACAGCAAAAGATGGAATGAGGATAATCAGAGGTTTGTATTGGCAAATGTATCTGTATGAACTCAGTATAAATAACAAGCTTTTGAGCAAGCTTCTGGTGTTTCTCAAAGTAATATCTTAATGCAAAAGTTATTAGTACCAATTCAAGAGCTCATGAGCTATCTGGTTTCAAGGATAAGGTTTATTTCTGGAATGTTAAATGTGTACTTGTATCTCTGTCTCTCTTTCTCAACATCTATCATTAAAGTTTAGACTGGCAGAGGATAAAAGCAAAGCCCCTGGCACATGCATTCCAAGAGTAGAAATTAATATTTTTGTCTTGCAAAGAAATAACCACCAAAAATAATGTTGCCATCTAAAGCCTGTACAGGAAGCTGTGTTCATGCAAGAAAATATAAGACTTTCACTGGTAATGATTATGGTCCAGATTTTTAGTACTTTCACTCCAGTCTACTTATACCGAAAGTAGTCCATTGAACTTAATAGATTAAAGTTATAGATAGAGGTTCTGTTCAACTTGAGTAAGGGTATCAGAATTTGATTCTATATTTTTCTTAGAAATAGCATTGGAGCAGCAGTCTTTCAATCTTGTCTTGTCACTTCTATAAAGTTATATTGTAGTGTAACAGAAAACAACTGCACAAAATGCTGTTTAACAGCTGGCATGTGTACCTTTACTGTGGCATTCACCGTGCTCATATTAAACATGGAAAATACCCGCACAGTGGTAAATTACAGAAATTAAGGTGGGAAATATTCATTTTGTGTGTGTACCCAAGCTCCAAATAACTTCCTTGAAGAAAGCTATATATTTATATATCACAGCCAAGCAAAATGAGGCCTTTAACTGGGTGGTATTTCTCTGATACTGTTACTGCAGGAGGGAACCCCTAGGGACTATGTTCAGAACCAGTTAGCAATAATTATCTCACAAACTACAAGTCAGCAAAACTAAAGGAAGAGCTGTTTAAAGAGAATTCTTAATACTAGAGCCTTGACTACTTGCAGCCATTAAAAACGCCATGATCCTTTCACAATAGGGTACTAACCCCTATGTGTTGGACAAATTCCAACGTGCATGCGTTCTGCTTTCTGTAATTAGTCCTGTAGCTGGAATTAGATATGGCATTTTTTCATTATTTTTTAGTGTCATTTAACAAGTGTTTAGTACTGCTCCAGAGGTAGCCACATTTCAGCAGTAGCTGGGAGTGATTCTTCTGTGTATGAGTGTTTTACATGAATGATATAGGACTGAAGAGGAATGATACAGTGTTTTAACTGAATGAAACTAAGGAAGATTTTGATCTTAGGCTATATGTGAACTATGCTTGGCAGAAGGGACAAAGGTTTTAGAATGACTTTTCACTTGCTGGATGCTAAGCTAGTGTCTGGATTGCTCTATTTTACATCAACTACCAGTTACCCCTAAAGCGGTCTAGGATATAGGGCTTAGCATGACACTTTGTCTTGACCTAGGCCAGTGTCTTACTGAGGGAGTCTAGTGCCCAGGGCCAAATCTACATTTGCCTCATACCCCGCCCCCTGCACAGGACAGTAGGGGTCCAGGCCACACCCCAGCTGCCCCACTGACCCAGGCTATACCCTCTACTCTGCAGAGTGTAATGGATGGGAGGTGGTGTAGAAGCTGCTGGGCAAGATAGCCACCACTTTGCATTGGGAAACTAGCAAAATACAACTGTAAGGGACTGGAACATAGGTGGGCTGGCCTAGTGGCCACAGATGGACTGGGGTCCATGTATCCAGGACAATAATCAATGAGCAGGTGTCAGAAGAATTACTAGAATCAGGATCAAAGTCAGGCCTGGGTTGGAGACCAGAGATCTAGAGATTGATTCTTGTCTTCTGACTCTAGTCTGAGTCTAACTGGGGATCAAGAACCAAAGACTGGGAGATGATATGAGATTTGGAGTCACAGCAGGCCCAAAGTCTGTGGTGTTGAACAAATAACTTCCTGGGGCACCTTTCAGGGTTAAATAGGGTGGATGGTCCACCCACTCAGGGTACCGTGACTCTGGGTCTCTTACTTGATAGTTCCTGTGGCACCTATTCTCCACAGTGCTCCCTGTCTGGGGTTCTGCATGGCCTCCTGATCAGCCATTCTAGGCTTTGTAGAGTCTGCTGCTAGTCTCTGCATCCTTACAGCAACTTAGCTCAGCCAATTTTTAGAATATCTTTCTTACTGTAAGCTCAGTTGAATTGTAAAATAGTTTCCCAAGAAAATAGGAAGAAGGCTTCTCTTTGGAGACGTTTAGAGAAAAAAGTACTAGAGGGAACAGTCCTATATGGCCCGAGAAGATCATCTTGTAGGTCACTTTTATTTCTAATTTCCTTGAACCAGCTAATCACATGCAGCCTCTTCACTTTCCTCTAGTGAGACAATAACTGCACATACAATGCATCTTCTCAGGGCACCCGGCTTTTCACAGCTACTTATTTGAAATATATCACATTAGTCCCATGTGATATAAGGCAATGTGCGGTGTTATCTGCTAATACAGTAATATTAGTGATGATTACGTTCACTCAGAGACTTTAAAAAAAAAAGGAAATGAATAAATGTTTTGGAGAAACTGATAAATAAAATCATTGACTCAGAAGAAACATTTCTATATATGTTTTAATTATATAGCGTAGATATTCTGCAATTCTATAATGCACTGCATCTCAAAGCATTTCAAAACATGGATGAATTTCATAGTACGGATTCACAACATCTATGTGGATTAGGTAACTATACTTATCACCCTTTAAAAAATATGAATAAACGAAGGCCACAGTGAGCGCAGTGTGAGTCAAATCTTGCACCTGGGCAGAGCCCATTGTAGAATTGAGGACTAAGCACAGGGTGATTAAATGATTCGCCTAAGGTCACAGAGCAAGTTTGTGTCAGTTTTGTAATAGAATCCAGATCACATAATTCCATTATCATGAAAAATTATTATTTCTTCCTTCCTTGATATTTTATTTCTGTGTTTAATGGAACATGCAGCTGAAAAATGTTATATTTAAAAACAAACACCCTCTTCTCTCCAATTTCCTTCCTCTTTTTTTTTTTTTTTTTTTTTTTTACTATTCCTAATTGCACCTTGATTATGTTACTATTCATCGGCTATGCCATTTTTTTCAGTTTTTAACTACATAGAGTATTGCTTATGTGACAGTGGGGTGCATAGAAATGACTAATGAAATTGCAAAACTTTTTAGTAGTAACCCAAGTTATCTTTTCATTTCTAGTAGTTGGTCTGGTTCCATACATCCTCATATAATTTTCTCACTCTTCTATGCAGAACTTCCCGAGGTGATCTCAGTTTAGTTAAGTCTGGTCTTTGGAGACTGTTTGAAGTGGTAGAGAAGATACAGAGGCTTAAAATGAAAGCAGATAAGAGAAATGCTTGTCTGTTGATGAGACAAAACAACCAGAATTGATGAGGTGTCTCTGTCTCTTGTGGCAAACTTCAAGCATTGGCCTTTGAGATGACAATGACCTCCACCTCTCCATAGCTTCATCTTCAGCTGTTGTTGGCCAAAGACCTCTAATTCTTGGGACACTAAAAGAGCTTTACCCTGGAAGACATGGCTTTCCCCTTCTCCTTTTTAGCCTTCTGTTTTCATTAAGGAAAGTTAGCTTAGCCGAAGTCTTATTAGCCGGCAGACCCCTTTACCTTCAGAGTTTGTTTCTGCCCTAATCCTAACACTTTATATATGACTTAATGGTAAAAAGCCAGGAGTAAGTGGGTATTACCCAGCTCACGCTGCAAAAGAATTAGTCCTTGATAGTCTGGGCTGCCAATCTCATTAATACCCTCTTAAAATCTAGCTGCTTTTTTCACCCTGCTTCCCTATCCTAGATTCTGAAGAGAATTTTGCTGTAGGTTTAAGTAAAGGTGGCTTATGGCTATTGACTATTCACTCAGTAAAGTCTTTTCCAGCAAGAGTGCGGTAAGACTATTATTCTCAACTTTCATAGACTTCAGGGCCAGAAGTGAGCACTATGATCTCATCTGACAACCTGTGTAACACAGGCCAGAGAATGTCCCCCGTCCCCCCGCCCCAAATTCCTAGAGCATATTTTTAGAAAACATCCAATATTGATTTTAAAATTGTCAATAATGGAGAATCTACCACAACCTTTGGTAAATTTTTCCAATGGTTAATTACTCTCAATAGTAAAAATTGACAGTTTACTTCCAGTCTGAATTTCTGTAGCTTCTTTCAATCATTGGCTTATCTTACACCTTTCTCTGTTAGTTTGAAGAGCCATTAATATGTACTTGTTCCCCTTGTAGATACAGACTGGAATCAAGTCACTGTAACCTTTCCTTTATCAAGCTAAGAAATTCCTTAAGACGACTTAATAAGGACCGCCTATTAGGTCGACTTAAGCCTGCTTAGGTCAACCTAACCCTTCTTTAGGTCGACCTAAGCCCAGTGTGGACGTTTAAGTCCACTTTGTTAAGTTGACCTAAAGGCAGTTAAGACAACTTAACAAAGTGGACTAAGTTGACTTAAAGTTAAAGTCGACTTTGTTCACTTTGTTAAATCGACTTAATAAGGTCTATTTTAAGTCGACTTAAAGTCGACCTTATTAAGTCGACTTAACAAAGTCGACTTAACTTTTTGTAGTGTAGACATAGCCCTTGAGAGTATCACTATAAATCAGGTTTTCTAATCCCTTAGCTGTTCTCATGGCTCTTCTCTGAATCCCCTCCAATTTATCAACATCCTTCTTGAATTGTGAGCAGCAGAACTAGACACGGTGTTCTAGTAGCAGTTGCACCAATGCAAGATATAGAACTAAAAGAATCCCTCACGATTCACCTGTTTATACATCCCAGGATCACATTAGCTCTGTTGGCCAAAATATCATACTAAGATTCATGTTTAGCTGATTCACCACCACAATCCCCAAATCATCTTCTGAATCAATGTGTCCCAGGATAGAATCCCTCATCCTGTAAGTATGGGCTTTATTCTTTGTTCCTAGGTGTATGCCTATATATATTTGACCATATGAAAACACATATTGTTTGCTTGTGCCCAGTTTACCAAGTGATCCAGATCATTCGGAATTAGTGACTTGTCTTCTTCATTATTTACTCCTCCATCAATGATTTTTTGTCATATGCAGACATTATGAGACCATTGACAAAACATTAAATCAGGGGTCAGCGACCCCTGGGCATGTGCACATATGCGGAGTGGCACATGGTGCCACTGCTTCTCTCCCCACTGGTCCCACCTCCCCAGCAGGATCTGGGGCCACAAGAGCTGCGCACAGGGCTCCTGTCCCCTACTGGCTCTGCCCCCTGCTGGGGAGCATGACAAGCAGGGAAAATGATCCATGGCATGTGGGGGTCTGTCCCCCATTGGCCCCATCCCCCAGTTGGGGAGAGCAGCAGTCGGCAAAAAGGAACCACATTGCGTGGAGCTCCTGTTCCCTGGTGGCCCTGCTCTCCCCCAGCTGGGGAGTCCTGGTTAGACATGGTGTGCGGGGCACCTATCTTCTGCTGGCCCAGCCCCCCCACTAGGGAGTGCAGCCAGCATGGAACAGGGCCCAGCATGCAGGAATGGGGACCAGCAGGGAGAATGACATCCATGTCACTGTCCCCCACCTTCTGGCCCCGCCCCTGGCACCTGCTGAGGGTGTGGTGGGCGGGGCTGGCATGGGGGCCAGTGAAGGTTGCTGACTCCTGTGTTAAATAGTGTAGAGCCAACAGCTGATCCCTGTGGGACATCAGTAGTGTCCCTGTTTAGAATTACATTTTGAGACCTATTAGTTAGCCAATTTATAATCATTTAATGTGTACTATGTTAATTCTATATTGTTCTAGATTTTTAGTCAAAATGTCATGTGATACCAAGGCCCATGCCTTTCAGAAATCTACGTCTGTTACAGCAACACTATTATATTTATCAGCCAATCTAGTAATCTCATTAAAAATATCAAGTTAGGATCTATTTTCCATAAACATATGTTGATTTGCATTAATTATATTACCCTGCTTTAGTTCTTTATTAATCCAGTCCAGTATCAGCTTCTCAAAGACTTGATGAAAACTAACATTAATGTCAATGAGCTCCTCAGCCAGCTCTTTTAAAATTCTTGGAGTCAAATTATCTCAACATGCTGATTTAGAGATATCTATAGATATCTATCTATATTTAGAGATATTAGTATATTCTTTTTAGCATCTCCTTGATATAGTGCAATGGAAAGAGTGTTCTTATCATATGATGAGATTATATAATTTGTTTTTTCCCCAAATAGAGAACAAAATTATTTACTGAATGCTTCTTCCTTTTCTGTGTTACTATTAATAATTCTACCATTTCCACCTAGGAATGGACCAAGACCACATTTCCTAATATTTTTTTAAATGCCTTTATTGTCCTTGATTGTTCTTGTCATAGATTTCGTCTTGTCACTTTACTTTCCTTATCTATTTTCTATAATTCCTAACTTCTGATTTATACTGATTACTATCAACAAACATAGCGTACTTTTGAAAGCTTTGATTGTCCGGCATGGTCTGCATAGGGCTGTCCCTATTGGCTTCAATGGGACTTTGCCTGTGCTCAGGAACTTACCAGCATGAAACTGCTTATAGCATCTGTCCCCTTAGACTGGGTACTACCGTGGGAACAATTTGATGGGATCATAAAAACGGCCATAGTGGGTCAAACCAATGATCCATCTAGCCCTCTGTCTTACAACACTGGTCAATGCCAGTTGCTTCAGAAAGAATGAACAGAACTGGTAATCATCAAGTGAACCAAGTGATCAGATGTTTGCTTGTGGATTTACCATAGTACAATACCCCCTTTTCAGATGGTTCTTTCAGAGTCCTCTTTGAATGAAGGATTCTATTTAGAAGATCTGGTCCACTTGGAAACCAAATCTAGTATATTTTGTTTTAGAGAGGTTGCCTTTCTAAAATTTTTAACTCTCCAAGAACATTTTCTCATGAGAATTGCCTCCTTTCTTAGTTTTTCAAGGTTATTTTAGGTACTGTGCATTCTTTTAATCATAAGTGCCCCACTGAGTTGCATCAAAATCCAAAGACTCTCCCTTCTGCCTTGTGTGCCCTTCTTAAACTACTGAATGCTCAGAATTGTAGAACCAGATATGAAAGGGCTGTGAAACTCTTTGTAAAGGTTTTTGAGATGACTTCAGGTTATTCTTTTATTATAAAGAGCCAGTGAGAGAGAATAAGGCCCATATAAATGTTATTGAAATGGATGAAAAAGAATGTCAGCTGTGCTTAATGGTTAGGATCAGACTGTTCAAAAACTGTCCCTCGCTGTTAATTTCTTTTTCTATAACATTTATTCACTTTATTTAAGCCTGAGACTTCTTTCCTTTCTCCAACAACATCTACTTCAGTAAAGTTTCCATTCTCTCCCAGATTTTAATTATTGTAAGTTCCATCACATTCGCAACTGAGAGAGCTAACAAGAACTTGAAGAAAAGTTGGGATGCTGCTCAGAAATTCTGTAATTTGTGCCTTTTTAAGTGGGGCATCAGCCAAAATTCATTTAGTTTGAGGCTCAACTTCTCACTGAAGTAAAACCATTGTTTTAAGAAGAAATACCTCTTGTTTATCTGGTTCTCAAGACCATTTCTTTAATTGATGACTGGTTGGGTATTTGGTGTCATAGCATTGGGTACCTGACATAGATTAAGTACAACCAGTTATTGAATTAAACATTCCATATAAATAGCCCTCTACCCTGCAGTGCTCCATTAGTCAAAAATTAGCACAGGGACCAGAACATGTAAATCCAAACAAAAAATGAAATTCTTTTATTAATATATTTTGCACACCTTTATATATATATAAAAACCTCTGTTTTGGGCTTTAATTACCTAGCACTGGCCCAGGTCATCCTTTCCCATGGGAAAAATCTGTGAATGGGAGGAGATCTTGATGTGGATCTTCTTAAAGAGATGCCCATATGGTCTTCCATTAGATAGCAGTGGCCTCTTAGGGGAAAGACCCCTGCAGAAGCCAGCAGAGTCAGGACCATCTGTGCAGGAGCTCTACATTTACACCACATTGCCTCTCTCCTTGGTAACATTGTGCCACTGGAACCTTTCTGACAGGCACTGTACCAGATTGTGGCTACCCCAGAAATAACATAGGGCTCTGCTGAAACAATAACACCGGACTGTATCAATGCTTTTGACTTTTTCTGTAAGGATAGAAGAAGGAGGAGATGTCCTCCAGCTCTTCTTTGTCCACACCTCCCTTTGGCCTGCCTGTTTCCCCCACTTTCTGCCATATGGATCCAATAGTGCTGGGAAAGACGAATGCAGAATTCAGGTGAGAGGCAGGTATTGTCCTGGGACAGCCAAGGACCCATTCCGTGTAGAATGGGGAAGATGTTCGAACTGTCAGTCCCCTCTGTGCATGGAGCTACAGGGCACAATATGCACCGGTGTCTTTTATAGACAGCTATTTCATTATCAGTGTAAACCTATCTAGAATAGCATGTGACATTTTCCTCGTGTGGAGTGTTATCTACTGTTCTAGATAAAATCAACACTGTAATCAACCACAGAGAGCTAATAAAAGTTTTAGTACAGTTTTGTTGAGAAGTAATGTTTTCAGTCATCTTTGGATCATGCATATCTGTTACATAAAACCCAAATGGCATCATATCTTCATGACACAGACAGAGCTATTTGATGCTATTTTGATGCCTTTATGTTTTGTTAATGTTGCATCCCAGATTACAACATTAATAATGATGGATTCACAATATCACAAGAAGGTTGATACAGTAGGTGGTGTAAATGGATTAATCAAGTCTGTGGAGATAGGAACTAATTTAATGCACAGAGTACATTGTGGTTGTGTTGGAACAAAAGCAAGAAAGTCAGATTCTATTTTATTTATTTATACAAACATACCACTTCTTAGAACAGAACTGCTATGTTTAGTGGTGTTGAGGAGGTTTCTGTGTCATTTTTCCCAGTACAACACAGAACTGCAGATTCTTGTGAATTTGTGATTAGAGTCAGCTCTGTGTTTGATTGTATTCTCTCCTAATCTCTCAGTCTCATTTTTTTCTTGTTCCAGGTGCTTTGGCAGCCAGTGGTGTATGAAACTTTAGGAACAATACAGAATAGTTTGCTTTCATTTTTAAATCAATCCAGTGAACACATAAGTACTGTTTATTATAATTGGGTTAGTTATTGGGGTAAAATTTTCAGAACTATTTACATTATTTGAGTCTAAGTCCCATTTTCAAAAGTGTCTTAGGCTCTTAGGAGCTTGTATTCTGCTAATTTTCAATGAAAAGTAATTTCCTAAATGCCTATATCATTTTTGAAAATAGGAATTGGATGCTTTTAAAATGGTATCCTCAATCTGGCTCTAAGTTTTGTGAAGGTGTTGTTTGGGGACTGTGTTGAAGTACTGATTCTCTATGCTATCTTCACATTCAGTCTCATTACATTTTTCATGTGCTTCTACTGTCTTCATTTGCATTCAGATAATATGAAACTATGATTTGCTAGCAATGTAAAATGTCACAGGAGTGGATAAAGACATTTTAAAGACTTTCTACTTACATTTGATGCCCCTTTGTGGCATGTTATCTTGTTGAATAAACTGAGATAAAACTAAATCAAAAATAGTCACATTGTACAAGTTTTTATTCAGAAGGAAAATGTTTAACATATAGGTTACAGAAAAGTGATCCTGGTGAGATCTAGTCAGTGTAGTCTGGGGAGAGGGAAGGTTAAAAGTTTCTTATACATTATGAAAAAGGGAAAAAATAGGTTGCGCAAAAAAGACAAGGCTCAAAATTCAGAGAAATTTTCAAATGACATTGAGACACCCCCCTCCCCATTTCACTTAAAAACATAGGCTGAGAAAATAAGGACAATGGAAAGAATTAAAGAAATGTAGCAGGAATGTTCTATGTAAAGAACTGGACTGAAGGGGAAAAATAATGCTGGTGAAATATTTTTCTTTAAAATATTCATAATATGATATTGATATTTAATCATGATCCTAAAATTTTTATTTTTGGCCAAGTCCTGGATGTCAAAGAAAAAGGACTTACACCATTGGTAGAAATGATAGTAGCTACAGTGTTTCTCATTTCAGTCCACTGAGGTGGACATGACACAAAAAAGGTACAAGAAGATCTGGTATGAAAAAGTAAGATAAAGGACATGACTGCATGTGCAATTGCCTAGAAATTATCAGACTACCGGAATGCAGTTTAAGCCTAAATTAAAATTTAAGTTAAAATCCATGTCAGAATAAACGATAAGCAGGTGTTGGGCTTTGTCTCTTTTTGGAACAGATGGGATGGGATATATTTGAACTGAAGGGCTGCCAATGTTCTGGTGAGAGAACAGATAGAAGTATGTGGGGGGTCTTCATAGTAGAGTCAAAGGGGATAAGAAAATATGCAATGGGAGGTTGTGCAGTAAGCATGAGAAGGAAGGAACAGCTGAAACAGACAGTGGAACAAGAAGGATCTATGTAGTGCCATAAACAGGTGACTTATGTTTAAAAATAAAGTAAAAAGCGAAAACATCAGGAAACTGCGTTAATTACATTAACATGAAGTTTGTATTTTTATATTCAGGCAGCATGATGAAGGAAATAAGAGATTCAGCAAGGGCCGGTGCATCAGAGGGTGAAATTAACCCTGGTAGAGGCAGAAAATATTAATTAACCTAGATCAGAGGTTTTCAACCTGTGGTTCCTAGACTCCTGGCGGTCTGTGAACTGTGTCCATTTTTTCCAAAGTGATTCCCACCTCTATTTGATTTTTTTTAGGGGTTCACAAATGAAAAAAGCTATAAACCACTGAGCTAGATTGTTTTGAAGATAGTAAGAAGAGTTGTGTTTTAGAGAATGGAGAGCATGTGGTTGATTCAAGAACATTATGTCGAGTAAGAAATATAGCTGAGAGTAAGAATCATTATCACTAATAAAAATAATTCTGGTGATTTTTACTATAAAATCCCCGATCACAGGAGATAACGTGATGGAGCGAACCTAACTTAAATCAAAACAGGTGAAGAGTGCAAATATACATCAGAAGTAATTTTGGATATTGTAAGTAAATGAAGTCAAACAAAGTAAGAATGTTAAAAAGAATCAGCAAAAAGAAAAATAAACTCGACTCATTAACATGATTGAAGTGGGGAGCATATGCAAAAGCTATAGAATGATATTAAAATGATATAAAGCATAAGAAAAGCAAAACTAAGAGTGAAAGCCTTTTACAACACAGTAAAAATGGTAAAATAAAAGGGATTTAGAACATTTTGATGATAATGTATAGAAAAGCACAAAGTTTTAACAAACTCAACATTTAAAAAATAAAATAAGGGATGGAGCTATTGCCACAGAAAGATACAGGGTTAAAAAGGTCTCACCTCAGTGTTCACTTTTGCATCCACTTTTAATTACAGGCACAGATAGTAGCATGTAGAATGGGTGATATAGATAGGTGCTGATCTGATTTTAAAACCTCAAAGTAATTCTTTAGAAAGTGATAAAAATTCTAAGGAAATCCTGGTTCCACTGAAATCAATGGGTATTTTGCCACTGACTTTGGAAGAGCCAGGGTATCACCCTAAATGATTTTAATAATTTCCAGGAATAGAACAGGGCAAGGTAAGAGACTTGCACTTCACTTGACATAAATGAAAGGTTTATAGACAAAATGCTAATTAAAAGTAATTTAGAAAAGCCATCAGTAATAGTGAATATGTTGGTAGTAATGCTAGAAATTACTGACCAGGAAAATAATTTAAGATTTGACCCAGGACCCAGATTTGTCCTTTCTCCGGAGGTTAATAAAGCCCAGTCCATAAAAACAGACTGTATGAGGACATTTTAGAATATACAGTATACAGAGGAGGAAATTCTGCTTGGGCTGCAAATGAATGATGGTGAATCATGGCCACAATGCTATGTCCAACTGAAATTTCCTTTTTGAAGAAGTCTGCAGAAGAAATGGAGACATGGCAGTAAAGGTCAAGCCACATAACAGATTTAGTGTTATAAACGCCAAGTATGCTGTATGGGTAAAATCCTGATCCCATTAAAGTCAATGGCAAAATTCCCAATGAATTCAGAGAAGCCAGGATTTCATTCTGTATTTAACAAATAACAGAGAGATAAGGTGATGAAGTAATATCTTTTATTGGACCAACTTCCACTGGTGAGGGACACAAGCTTCCACAGTATTAGTTTGCAATGCACCTCATCCACCATGTCTCTCTAATATCCTGGGACCGACATGACCAGAACACTGCATATAACAAATAATATTCCACTATATGAATGGAGGAGAATCTTGTGTTCATAACGGTTAGCATCAACTACAGACCAGTGGTGATAACTGGAAAGGAGGGACCTCCATAGGGAGTTCCTGATTGGCATTCTCAGTTAATATATATCATCAGAGAGTGCTGTGAAGCCAATAGGGTTACATCTGGATCTGGCCCACTGTATTTACATTATGTCCAATCCTCTATTCAGCATTTTGAAGTAAAGTATTTGACTTGAATTCATATTCATGTTAGCCTTGAATCTAAATTTACATAATTTATTTTTCTATGAGTTTAGGTTTCTTTCAAGGGTTTAAGTGCATGTGTCAGTCCTTGTACTGATTCCCTGCACAGGCTTGAATTTCACGCACATAGAACAAAGAGTTAATTTGGAGCGGGTGCTGGAAACAGCTTTGGTCAAGAATTCCACCAGTTTTTTGAATGGTTTCTTTTAACACCAGGGGACAACTAAAGTATAGCGCTTGCTAACTGCTCAGTTGGTGGCAAATGCATATCTGGGAAAATATGCAAATATGCATAGAAATATGGCTACATGTGGCAAATATGCATATTGTGGCAAATGCATATTTGCTGGGGATGCTTCATGTCAGCATTGCATTTTGTTAACAAACAAAATTTTCCCAGAGTGTGCCTCCTGTTTCGTGAAAAGCATATTTGCAAAATTTAAAAAAACAACAAGCAGTTATTTGTCTTGCAATCTTAGACTATGTGGAGTATTTATTGTAATATTTAAAGATAAAATAGCTGAGACCAGAAAAAATGTCTTTATTAATTACCATTTGAGAACAGAGCAGTCACAATTCTTTCAATAAAGTTCAAAGCTAGACTAAATAACATATTATCAATTATGATCTATTCTATTGAGGAGGATTTTCAGATTTTTCATTCGTAAACCCTGAGTCGTTGGGGGATGGTTAAAACATCACCTATTTCACATCACATCATGTTAACATGATTTATGTTTTGTCTGCTAAAATGTGATTTAAACATGGAGTCTTGTCCTGCTGCCATTAATCAGGCCCTGAGCCCTAGTTTTCACGCTTGTAAAATTAAGCATGTTCAGAAGCATTTTGCAGGATGGAAGCCTCAGGCTACACTTCCAGTTTAGTTAATTGGAGTTTTGATTGTGGGATCAAGTCTAATTTCTTATTTACCAGAAAATGAAAAGAGAGAGAGAGAGAGATGGATTTTTTTCTTAAAATGATAATATATATATATATCATTAAGGATGGAAGGGATCTCATAGAGAATAACACGGTCCCCATTTGTCCTGTGGCAACATTGATTTTATTATCCTAAACCATTTCTAGTACAGACGAAATCTAAATTTGAATACCACTAATGGTGATGCTACAACTTGAACTGTTCTCATAGTGGATGCACAGAAGGAAGCTTGAGATTTTCTATGCAGTCTTAAAATTCAGTTTTCCAAGCAAGGTTAGTGAGCCTGCATAGTATTACATTTATTTTAAATTGCAAAGAGCATTCTGTATTGTATGTGTGAATTTGACTCGATCCTTCAGATACACTACGAAATATACCAACTACTGACAGTGGGTATCAGCAGTCAATGTAGTTTTATGAAGACTGGGAATGTTTTAAAGTGTAAGTGGAGACGGTCAAATTGTGCTCAGCACAATCTCAGAAAGCATGTTTGAGACTTCTCTGATATACAGTAGCATACTTATTTTCATTTCACATTTGATACTAATGAAAAAGCCTAACTAGAAAATGATGGCATTGAAATACTATTAAAGTTCATAGATTTTAATATAGAACATAAAAAGAAAAGGCAAAGTGCTTCAGGTAATGTAAAACAAACACTCTGTCCAGTTTCTCTCCCTGCCTCCTCCCTCTTCCCTTCCTCAAAATGTCCATTTTTTGAACTCTAAGAGAAGCTGAAAATTTGCTGCCAATCAGGATTTTCCCTGTTAATTGAGCTCTTGAATTCGTATCAGGGCTCTATAAAAGAAAATCCATTAGAGAGAATGCCAACCACCTGGGGCCACATCTTAAGAGAATAAAGGGAAGAGAACATTTGGGGTCAAAGAAAGGAGATGAGAATAGAGTATGTTGGGGACTAGACTGGGAATAGCTGGACTGGTGTGTTGGGGTGAAATGACAGCTTAGTTGGATGTTAGGTAAGGAGCAAAGAGTAGGGATGTTGCAGGAAATGCTAATAAACAGGGATCTTTTGGGGATGGTATTCAGGGGTACTGAGTACTGGCCTTGTCACCGCCATCTGCCTCAGATCCCTGGCCGAGTACGGGCACTTTTTGTTTTTTTAAACAAAAAAAGCACTGCTAATAAGTATGTGAATGGAACAGTTGAGATTTGTCCTTAATTTCCACACACTGTAAGGAAAATGTAGAGGATTTCATTTAAACTAACATTCAAATTTAGGGCTGCAATTTTATTCTTAACCCTCTCCTATGGGATGCTATTCTGAAACCTTTGCAATCCCTGGGAATTGTAGTCCCAGCAGGAGATTTTTGCCTATTTAGTCAGACTTTAATCCTTTGTCCACATCACCAAATAATTTCTTTCCTCATAGTCACATTTTTATTAATCTTTGGAGATTTGTCCATTGTAAATTTACAGTTGAACTTTGTATAACTGATAATTGTAGACGCAAAGATTTCCTGTAAATAGACTCTGCTGGGAAATGAGAATTTCCAATGGCCTTTCCCCCGTCCTATTCTAATGCAAGCCTTTGGCATTTGAAACATTTAATTGCAATCAACCATTTCATGCAGCAAGAACTAGAATAATGGGAATAGAAAGCTGAAAGAGTAACAACACAAAAGAGACCAGTACAGTATTTCCAGAGAGCACCCTATTTGCATTCATAAACAAATCGATTGGCAATAGCTGGAGAAAGACGAAGGTTGAACTATTCAGCCTAGCAAGAAAATAATTACATTCAATGGTATATTTAGATTCTTCTACTATCCTCAGCTGTGTAAAATGACAGTCTTATAGGTAATGGTTCTTTCCTGAGGTTGATGAGGTCAAAAAAAGGGGAAAGTCTTAATGTTATAGTATGAACAGTAAAAATCACCTTAACTAACCTGGCCAACTTCCACTCCCATTGCCATCAAATTCTGTTCTATCAAAACACTTCAAAAGATCCTCTCATATTTATTCCAGAATTGCCATGAACGGTGGCCCCTTTTCTTAGTCTATGGTGAGACCTCTAACTAGGTGTAGAGAACACTTTACAAGTGTATGGGAATAGACAGCTTTAGTGAGAAGAACATAAAAAGAAAGAGTCTACAAATTCATCCAATTTTGGGGTATTTCCAGGGCAAGCCATCTATTTCATGACAAAGAAATTAAAAAAAAAATCTCTTCTAGTTTGTGATCAAACTTGAGTATACAAAGGAGTCGGAGGGACATGTGGAATCTATTAATTTGTTTTCTCCTTTAAAGAAAGAAATGTTTTATCATAATCATAACCAAGGGAAAAGGAAACAACTTAGTTAAATTTTTGACAATGTCTATGTATTATTCCTGGAAAAATATGTTGATAATATGGAACAGTTTTCAGCTTCTGTAATTTGAAGTGGGGATGTTCATGGAAGTGAAGTGTGTGTTCATGGAAGATACTACAAGCAGCTTTTGAAGTCTGGTTTCTTCTAAAGGCAAATGCTCTACTCTTTAGAAATAGTGTGGGAATCAGGAATAAGCCACCTCTAAATATGACAATTTAGCTATGTTCAGAGAATAATGGGAGAGCCAGGAATTGAATTGCAGTCTTCTGGGTTCAGCATCTTAACTGCAAGAGACCATCTTTACTGATAAGTGTTCAGAGTCCACTTTGGGAAACCTGGGCAGCTGGAAAGTGCTTGTTTAACAGTGACATTTCATCACTTTCACGCTATGGTTGGCCAGTAGGATATGCTATATATGGTGCAGCTAAGACCACATACCATCAGAGGCAGAGAAATTGTCCCGACCTACAATTTGGTGCAAGAATTTTAACATAAGCATCTCAAGAAATCCCCAGAGTCCCGTCCAGCACATCATCATTAATTCCCATTATCATACCCTTCCTCTATCCCATCCTGTCCTTCAGTTTGGTTCTGCAGTGAGTCCTCCTCAAGTAATTCTGTTTTTATGTCTGCCCAGGGAATTAAATCCAGCTGATTGCAGAATCAAATGCAAAGAGAGACTGTGTTTATTAGCAATATTATTTTATTACATTGTTATTATCAATGAGCCAAATATAGATCTCCTTAATTTATCTTTAGCAGCAGCTTAGTCAGTTCAGGGTGGAGTTCAAATGGAGCGAGGATTTCAAGAACTAGATCCTCAGTGTCATTCCCCTGAAATCAGCGGAGATACACTGCTATATATCCGCTGGGGATTTTGTCCATTAATAATAATTGTCACATAAATAGTCAATGGGTTTTTCAGTTCAGAAAAGAATCATTTTGAAAGTTTTCAGTGAATCAATTTTTTTTTAAAAAAACAACTGCATTTGGGGTTGAATGAAACATTTAAGTTTGATTCTGAGCAAAAAATGTTTTAAAAATAAAATTAAAGGAAATGCCAAAACAAGAAATCAACTTTTTTAACCAGAAAAAAGTCAGTAAAATTAACACAAAATTGCAAAATATTTCAGTGTTGCCGAATCTGTATATTTTGCAGAAAAAAAAGGGTTGGATCAAAATTTTTTCCCGGCTCTAGTAAGTCGTACATAAAAATGGTAAGGGAAATTGTGGGAACAAGACAAGATATGATAAACTCATTTTATTAATCTGATATATTTCTAGTGAATGTCTTTAGATAGATCAGATATGATGTTCTTATCAACCACTGAGATGGCTCACTGGCATCTTTAGTCCAGACTATTTTGATGAATAATAGAGTAAGAGAATACCTTGTGAGTACCATTATCTTACAGAGAAGGCTGAATAAATGTGGCTATGCTCTGTTTTTCCAGTTCATCTTACGTGGACATGGGCAATCTTGTAAATAATATTATAAAATACTCCAATAAGTGGAAGGAGTGAAAATAGAGCATCTAAAGCTTTCGTGGGAAGGTCTTTTATATTTATAAATCCAATGACATGCTAATAACAATGAATATTTAATTGGTAAGAAAAGCTGTCCCTTTTATGTATGCTTTTAAAATGAAAACAAAAACAAAAGATAAGTGGCACGAGGGTTGCCAACTTCAAAACATAGAGAATCATCACACACTTTGTTAGATCCAGAAATGTGTAGCAGCATGCTCATGTTCATTCCCTGGTTTTTCCACAAGGTGGCAGTAATAATATGTGGAACTGTGTTACTGAAACTTGTGAAGGGCAGTTAATATAGAGATTGCTCCTCATGTCACAGTGTAACGGTATTTTCTGCCTTTCTACTATAAATCATCCCCATTTGAATACAGATTTTTTTAAAAATCTCTGGAAGGATAAAAACAGACAAAACCACTTTTTCACTTAGAAGTCAGAATTGTAAGTCACTTGAAGGATTCTGTCAGTGAAAAGATAACTTTGGGAGGTATGTGAATCAGCATACTGTTGAAGACTTCAGATATTAACTTTCACTTTTCAATTAATATTGCATTAACATTCTTTCTTATTGCCTTTTGACCAGAAACATTTTTAGTGGCTTTATGCCAATTTTTTCTTCACTGAATATGGATGTGGTGAAATATTTTCTTTACTAATTAAAAGAAAAAAAACCCTAATTAATATTATTTGACTCTGTAAAGCTTTGAGATTCTGAAACAGGCACAGGAAATTGAAGATCAGGATTTATCTTAGGAAAACTTGTCCTGAACTTTTCTAAGCTGAGCCTCTGTCAGCCTCCCTTCAGAATAATTTTGTAATCAAAGCAATGGGCTTGGAGTCAGAGGATCTCGGTTCAATTCCTGGCCATGTTACAGCCTCAGTGTGCAACCTTGAACAAATTACTTAATCTCTCTCCAGTGCAGCTCTTCATCTGTGAAAATGGGGAAGATAATTCCTCTCTCATGTCCTTTGCCTGTCTATTTGGACTGACGGCTTTTTCAGGCCAGAACTGTCTTTGCCACGTGTATACATGGTCTCAAGGACAATGAGGCCCTGATCTCCACTGAGCTTCTTAGTGCTATTGCAAGAGGAATAACAATTAATAATAATCCTCAAACACTGTGTCATTCTGCCCCTACTGCTCTGTAGATTTGACATTAGGAAATGCAATCTGGTGCAACTGAGACCATGCTCTTTAAGACATCACGAGATTGATTGTGATACCTTTACACACGTTGAGTAGGTTCTTACTGCACATCAGTCTTCTTGGAATCAAGTGTATCAGAATCTGATGTCAGTTACCCTGACCTAAAGTCTATGCATCAGTGTGCACTTCAGAGAAGTAAGTATGGCAGTCCTTCAGTCGCCTTCTGTACATAACACTTATTCAAGTCTAGCATTTCTATACTGTATTTTAATATATATAATTAATTCTGATTCAGTATTCTCAGCAATATAAAGTGTGTTGGCCCATGTGTGTGTGTCTCCATGGTGTCTCACATCTCAGATTTCATTTGCTATAACCATATTAATTCTGCTTTCAGATACTGTTTGTCAAACGCTAAGCTAGCCATATAACCTCTATGTACTTCAGGTTTCCCCTCTGCAAAACTGATAGAATAATTACCTCACTTGCAAGGAAGGTCAGGAGTAATCTTTATTTTATTTTATTTCCTCATTGTTTGTCTTGGGGGGGGGGGGGGGAAGGTCAGTTCATCCAGTTATGCCTTATTTAAAATAAAAGTCTAAGCACAAATGAAATGTTATCAAAGGTCTGAGCCAAAGTCTGTTGAAGTCACTGGAAAGATTTAGGTTGCCAACGTGTCAGATCCCAGTTACATGTCAAAGACTTTCTTACTAACATCTGGATATTGGGGCAGTGTCTTTAATGTCCTTAACTTTGTTCTGAGTTTTCTATGGGAACTGAAAAATTAGATGGGTGTTCTTAGATCGGTTGAACAGGTAACAGAATAATTTGGGCCAAATCCCCAGCAAGTGTAAATCAGCAATACTCTGTTGAGGTATACTTTAAGTCGACCTAATTTTATAGTGCGGACATGCTAAGTCGACTTATTTGGCCAAGTGTACACATAGCCTGGGAGTCTCCCAACACATAAATTGGATGTATTGGAGATATAGCAATTTGTACTAGCTGAGAATCTGGTCTTTGTTTGCTGTGAATCTGGTGTTTGCTGTGAACTGAGTTTTAAAGAAATCTCCCACTAACTGTTGTAAAATTTGTCAGCCGGTGTAGTTTGGAGTTAAATTAGGGTGCGTGTGAAGACTTAGAGATAGGGATTGTTTGCAAACATATGTGGAATGCTGTGAAGGGCAAATAGGAACAGTTTATTTTGAAAAACAACAGAGTCCTGTGGCATTTTTAAAGACTAACAGATTTATTTATTTAATAATATTTTTATTTAATTTTGAAGAAATTAAAGGAAGAGTCCCCAGTGCATTTAAACATGTGCCTTGCTTTCAGCATATGAGTACTTTCAGTGACTTCAATAGGACTACTTGAATGTTTAAACTTAGTCATATGCTTAAGTACTTCACTGAATCTGGCCCCAGTGATAAATTAACACAGTACTTGGGAGGTCAGATATCAATACAGATGCTATTGCAACCTATATGACCTGAATAGAGATTTAATGGAATGGTATTTCCACACCCCTGGTCTTTATTATAATCAGAGAATTAAAATCTCACCCTTTTACTCAAATTCTTCTCAATGTAAGTCTGTTCTGCACATATAGTGGGGAGTATCCTGAATTAAATGTATTCTGGTCTCGGTGGATTCTAAACAAAATCAAAATATACTTCATATTCATTTTCACAATAATCCACTGTTTTATGTGTTAGGAAGCATATCCACAAAATTAAGCAATAATAAGGAAAGATGTATTCAGAATTTTAACTGGGGCAGCCTGAAAAGCATATAACATTGTTCTGGCTTATGCATCATGGCATGGAGGAAAATAGCAATCTTAAGATCAATATTTTAAAAAAATTGGTTGAATTAGTATTGTTCCGTTCCTTCAATAGAAGGAATACAATCATAAATGGAAATTAAAGTGAACAAGATGTCTGCTTATTTGCATTAAATATTGAAAAATAGTTTCCTGGGACATACTGATCTTGATTTCTCCTTTCATGTGCCATATCTTGGTTTATTCCACTATATAGGCTTACATCTTGGGTTCCTTGTCCTCAGTGATACAGGCCTGATGCAAAGTGCATTGAAGTCAGTGGAATGACTCTGATTGACTTCCATAGTCTTTGTCATGGTCTGTGGCCAGTGATTGTTCTCTACCTACTGACTCAGGCAAGCAAATTTGCTGAGCCAAAGTTTGAGCTCCTAAAACCATACATCTCATTTAAATCAACCATGAGCACAGAATTTGCTCTGCTGTGTTTATGCTTAGAGTGGATTGGAGTTTGTGTTCCAGTTATGTAACTACTTTTCTGAATAATCTATATCAAATCATTTCTTTTGTATTATACTTATAGTATGATGAACTGGGGGAAGCACATAAATCAGTACTTGCTTTACATTACTTGAGTAGCACACAGGAGAAAAAAACATAAGTAAGGACAAACTAACATCTGTAACCAAAGCAATGCTTTATTGTATTTAACAGTATCTCTTAATCTTGTCTTTATAGCAGCTCTCTAGAGTGCCTGAAATCTCTAATACCTTTTAGCAGCCAGAATCCTTCATTTTACCTTCACCTGTCTGCACTTGTCCAATTGGAGGGAAATGCAAAACAAAATATATTCATTTGATTCTTGGAAAACTATACTCTCACAATAGCAATTCTCCTTCTTTTTCTCTGTTGTTTTTCTTCTGTCCTTGCTATGCCTACTCTGCCTAGGAGTCGATTTTTTTATGTTTGTATCTTGTATCCTCCATCTAATGTAGATTATAAACTTTTTGTTGCAAGGATCTATCATTCCACATGCTATTAAGTAAAGGACTATAATATGTTTAATATATTCCATAACCTAAATAAATAATGAAAAATATTATCATCAGACTTTGAGAAACTGAGAATTACTAACAACTGATTCAAATATGATAGAACAAGGTAAGCAACTCTATAGAAGACACCTGTACACTCGGTTGTTTGAAAACATGACTCTTCCATTTAACAAACTTTGGAGTGTATCCTGATTGATCTCTCCGAGATGAATGTAGTGTATGCGTCTAGTCTTCTATTTTAAAGGCTAGTCTTGTTTTTGAGCATCCCTGTAGTTAATTTTGCTCTCAGTTGCACAGATATGTCATCAGTAGGATCACCTCTCAAAACTGTATGTTTTACTGAAGAGTTTTTAAGAGTTGTACTAATAGGTCCTTACACATAGAACTTTCATTGAAGTGAGTGAAAGTCTTACGTACAAAAAGACTGCAGGTCGGCGTCAATTTAGACTTTACTTTGTGGATTGATTTCAGGTTTAACTTCCAGAGTGAATGACCTCATCAAAATTCCCTAATGTTTGGAAAGCCTTATTTTGCATTGCACTGATTTCTCCCGCCTAAAATATGCAGACTACATCTCTCTAGTGACAACACAGTCCTTAAGGACTGTGTGAGGTAATTTAATAAAATTCTCAAAAATCATTATTAACACCCCAAAACAAATGTTTTGATATTTCATAACCTTATGTAAAGAACTCAGAGTACTGAGAGTTATATGTGTTCTTCATACTTGTCTTTATTCTATTTAAATATCAATTAAATCAAGGTGTAAATATACCTCAGTGCAGCTACTGTAAGGTATTTGATACAGTGCTGGAATTCTAGAATGTTATCACACTGTTCAAATGAATTAGGCATTCAAATAGCACTGAATAAAATGATATCTGATTAATGACATGGAGAAAAATCATGTGTATCTTCTTTTCAATTTGCTTAGGTGCGTGTATTCACGTTTTCTGTTGGTCAACATAATTATGACAAAGGACCCATACAATGGATGGCCTGCCAAAATAAAGGTACAGTGTGTATATCTCTGAGCTTATACCAATATAAAGCTTTGATCACACCCCAAAATATCTAAACCCTTCTATAAATGTTACACAGGACTAAAGATTGATAATACTAAGCCTGATTTAAAAATTCATTTTGATGTTTTGAAATAGGGCTCCAAATATGATTTTTTTAATAGACCACTGGATCTAAAATTAGTATTGATTTTATTATATAGCATTATTACTTAGAGCTTCAGTATTTATTATTATTAATAAGATGAGTGCTGTACAAAACAGACCTCTTTCCCTTGTATTTGGTTTTAAATTTTTGTGGCTATATTTTTTGGAAAAAACATCACTTACATTTATCCAGGTCTGAGGAGTGTTAATTACCAATAGGTGTTAAAGTGGTTACTGAATGTATGCAGGTTCAAGCTTCCTTTAACAGATTTAAAGAATTGAGCTGAATAATAGGATACAAAATAAGATCGGATTTTTGTACTGATTGTAGCAATTGGTAACATACTATATGAATTTATACTGGTTCCAGCTGAAGTAAACTGAGTTGGAGGTAAAAGGTTTGTATGGTTATCTCAATCTTCTGATTGCCTTGGGATATTTTCTCAAGCTGAGTCTCTAAAGAAGCAAGGACACATGGAAAATGTGGCAGAATGTCTAGCCAGTCATTAGCAGAGTCATCAAATCTAATAGAGCTGTTTCACTTCCAGATAGTCATAAATACCTGTGGCATTAAAGATTAAAAACTTGCCCTAAAAGATATTGAGACTGAAACTATATTGATGTAATTGGCAGAAATTTTAACAGAGAGAACTTCTGTTCCCCAAACTTGGTGATCTAGGATAAAAGAAGTTTGGAAAATTTTTATAGTTCTCTAAAAGCAGGACCACTCCCATTAAATCATCCTTCCTTCAGTCTCTCGTCGTAAGTCATGTTCCCCAGCCCTCCGCTGGACTCTTTCTAATTTGTCCATATGCTTTCTGTAGTGGGGAGCCCAAAATTGGACACAGTATTCCGGATGTGGCCTCACCAGTGACGAATAGAGGGGAATAATCACATCCCTCGATCTGCTGGCAACACTCTTACTGACGCAGCCCAATATGCCATTGGCCTTTTTGGCAACAAGAGCACACTGTTAACTCATATCCAGCTTCCCATCATAACCCTCAGGTCCTTTTCTAAAGTGCTGCTACTTAGCCAATCGGTCCCCAGCCTATAGCAGTGCATGGGATTTTTCCATCCTAAGTGCAGGACTTTGCACTTGTCCTTGTTGAACCTCATGGGATTTCTTTTGGCCACTGCTCCAATTTGTCTAGATCTCCCTGAATCTTATCCTTGCCCTCCAGCGTGCCTACCATTTCCCTCAGCTTGGTGTCATCCACAAATTTACTGAGCGTGCAATTTATCCCATCATCCAGATCATTAATGAAGATGTTGAATAGAACTGGACCCAGAACCGACCCCTGGGGCACTCCACTCATTACTGGTTGCCAACTAGACATTGACCCATTGATTCCTACCTGCTGAGCCCAATGATCTAGTCAGTTTTCTATCTACCTTACGGTCCATTCATCCAACCCATACTTCCTTCCTTAACTTGCTGACAAGAATGCGGTGGAAAACTGTATCAAAAACTTTGCTAAACTCAAGGTATACCACGTCATTGGCTCTTCCCTCATCCACAAATCCAGACGTCTCATCATAGAAGTCAATCAGGTTGGTCAGGCAAGATTTGCCCTTGGTGAATACATGCTGACTGTTCCTGATCACTCTATTTTCCTCCAAGTGTTTCAGAATGGATTCTTTGAGGACCTGCTCCATGATTTTTCCAGGGATTGAGGTGCAGCTGATTAGTCTGTAGGTCCCCGGATCCTCCTTTTTCCCTTTCTTGAAGATAGGTACTATATTTGCCTTTTTCCAATTATCCGGGACCTCCCCTGTTCACCACAAGTTTTCAAAGATAATGGCCAGCAGCTCTGCAATCACATCAGCCAACTCCCTCAACACCCTAGGATGCAGTTGATACGGCTCCATAGACCTGTGCACATCCAACTTCTCTAAGTAGTCCCTAACCTGACCTTCCATCACCGAGGGCCGCTCTCCTTCTCTCCATTCTGTGTTACCCAGTGTAGTAGCCTGGAGGCTGACCCTGCCTGTGAAGACAGAGGTAAAAAAAGCATTGATTATTTCAACCTTTTCCACATCATCCACCACCTTTCAGTTGGTGCCGCAGCCACACAACAAATTTTAAAATTTGGGCTAGATTAATAAAGTAACTTAGATGTCTAGAAAATCACTGGGATTCACAAAGCGCGAGTTCAGTGCCTAGGCTCCTTTTACAGTGACTGGAGAGAAATAGGTACATCAGAATGGGATTCACAAAACCCAGAAGGTTAGCTGGCTTTTCACATAAACCATTAATGGGAGATGCAGTGGCGGTAACTCTGATTTTGCCACAATTCCTAGCGGCTTCAGCCCCACATATCTCTGCCCTATTTAAGAAACAGGATGTCTGCTCCCTCCGTGCTGACCTGATTCAGAGAATTCACACCTAGCATGATGGGGGGAGAGATCCCAGCTGGTCTTAGCCTCTCCATTTGGAGGCTATGTTCCCCCTAAGCTGTTCACGTGTGGGCCATGCAACGACTGTCACTCACCTGCACACCTATCACAGACGCCCGCGCAGCCCAATCCCTGCATTTCTTCTCCCTAGCCCGATCCCACATCTCTTCTGCTCCCCAGACCAATGCCACACGTCTTCTCCCAAGCCCGATCCTGCGCCTCTTTCCCCCAGCCCGATCCCCATGTATCTTCTCTCCTTAGCCCAATCCCGCACCTCTTTTCCCCAGTCCAGTCCCTGCGCCTTTTCTCCCCAGCCCCAGCCCCTGTCTCTTCTCCTCCCCAGCCCAATCCCGTGCCTCTTCTCCCCAGCCTAATCCCTGCATCTCTTCTTCTCCCCAGCCTGATCCCACATCTCTTCTTCTCCCAGCCTGATCCCCGCGTTTTTTCTTCTCCCCAGCCCGATCCCTGCATCTCTTCTCTCCTGCCTGATCCCGTGCCTCTTCTCCACAGCCTGACCCCCGCCTCTCTTCTGCTCCCCTGCCTGATCCCACGTCTCTTCTTCTCCCCAGTCCGATTCCTGCACCTCTTCTCCCCAGCCTGATCCCGCGTCTCTTCATCTCCCCAGTCCGATTCCCGCACCTCTTCTCCCCAGCCTGATCTCCGCGTCTCTTCTTCTCCCCAGCCCGATCCCCGCGTCTCTTCTTCTCCCCAGCCCAATCCCCGCGTCTCTTCTTCTCCCCAGCCCGATCCCCGCGTCTCTTCTTCTCCCCAGCCCGATCCCTGCATCTCTTCTCCACAGCCTGACCCCCGCCTCTCTTCTGCTCCCCAGCCTGATCCTGCATCTCTTCTTCTCCCCTGCCCGATCCCTGATTCTCTCCCCTTCTCTCTAGCCCAGGCTTGTCCAACCTATGGCCTGTGGGCCAGAATCCGTCCCACCAGGGGCTGGAATCCGTCCCGCGGGATGCCTGGGAGCTGGGGCCAGGCTGGGGACTTTAACTTTTCAAATCTCCTGCACTGAGCACTCAGAGGCATGTGGCTCAGAGCGGGAGAGGATTGGCCAGGGAGTGAGGCTATGTACACACGAGAACACTTGTCCTGCAATAAGTTATTGCAGGACAAGGAAAGCGCTATAAATATAGCGCTTTCTTGTGTACACATGTGCTGTTTCTTTCGCAAAGGAGCATTCACCGTGTGAATGCTCCTTTGTGAAAGAAGAGCAGTGCATGGTGGGCACCTGTCCCACCATGCGCTGCCCACAGCCAGCCCCCTAGCCCAGCTGCAGGGCTTCCGGTGGCAGCGGGGACTGCATTGCCAGCCCCCGCAGTCATCCAAAGCCCCAAGGCTGAGCTGGGGGCCAGCCCAAACCGGAGCTGGCCCCCCAGCTCAGTCCAGGGGTTCAGGTGGTGGCAG
>ML685945.1:380826-492040 GCA_007922175.1 Pelusios castaneus | reverse complement strand
CCCCCCCCCCCCCCCCCCCCCCCCCCCCCCCCCCCCCCCCAACTGCACTCCTGCCTTTTCCCCACGTTCTCTCCTGCCAGCCACGCTCCCCTTCCCTTTCTCGCCACACCCTGCCCTGCTCTGCTTCCACATTCTCCCCTGCCACCCATCCCCCCCTCCCCTCTCTTGTCACCCTGGCCTTTGTCCCCACGCTCTCCCCACCCCTGTCCTCTTTTGCCTACCACCACTTTTCTTCTTTGCCACCCCTGCTTTTACAGAACCCAATTGAGTTTGTAAACTGGTGTTTATTTTTTGACTGTTTCAATTTTATTAATAATATGATCGATTTCTATGCCTTATCTAACCAAAATTTGCTCGCCGCCCCCCCCAAGTGATAAAATAATTGCAATGTGGCCCCTCACCGGAAAAGGTTAGACACCCTTGCTCTAGCCCGACCCCTGCATTTTAAAACTTTAGGTTTATCCCCATTCATAGAGAAAAGACATTAATGACCACATGGCAAAATACAGGTGACAGAAACTGTGAGGTGTAGATGATGGTAGAGGCGAGATAGGCAATAATTGTCATCGTCTCACATTTGTTTAGTAAATTAATAAAACTATAGTATTTCAGTTTAATGTTTTTATTACAGTTTGAATGAAAAGACATCATCTATGTATTTCTTTTGAATTAAGGTACTTAGGCATGCTGATGCTTCCGGCACCAAAAAACTGTTGCCCATGCGGCACCATGCCTTACAAATTGCCTCTCAACGAGTACCATAACTTGCTCAGCTGCATCATCAGCTTAGAGGGAACATTGTTTGGAGGGAAGGAAACAAGATGCTGTTAGGTGCCTAAATCCTTTTGTGGATCTATACCTTGGCCTATAGATCTGAATGAGAGAGAAATATTCATTCAGGTTCTTTGAATAGCAGAAGATTTCTAAATGGAGTGTATGAACAATTAACAATTAAAGGGCGGCATAATAACTGGAGCTGTCCTTAATTTATCACCTGGGAATGTAACTTTTTGAAACGAAATTGATGTTATACATCTTCAAAAGCTGCCAGTGAAAGTAGTTACTCCAGCTAGTTGTATTCCTATAAAGGAGATTTACAAATCCATTGGAATGTGAAAGGCTACGATATTTAGAAAAATTAAACAAAATGGAAGTACAATTAGGTTAAACCTTTTCTTGAAATCTGTGAAAGTAGAGGTTGAAAGCTTCGTAAAAAATTGTGAGCTTTGTTTTCACCCTGAAGAGGAAGAAAAGTTAAAATATTAAACGGAAGTTTTTGAACTGAAAGCATCGAGAGAGAACAATTTGACAATTTTAATTTAACAAAATATTTTGTTTCAAAATTTTTATTTGTAATTAACTGTTTTGCTAATAATATGCTAACCTTTTCAAAATTTCTGATTATTGGCATGTTCAATATATAAAATGTGGAAATGCTGATTTGAAAAAAATTGTTTCATTTCAAACATTTTTATTAAATTATATTGAAACTCCATATTTTACCAGGAAAACATTATGGGTAACAATTTTTACTTATCTCTAGTGAAAGATAAATATATATATTGGAAACTTGTTTTTTAGTGGAATACGAAAAGTTGATATTGAGAACACATTATAAAATTAAGAAAGATGTTTCGAAGAGTAGAGCTTGTTAACAATTATTTCTTTTCCTCCAAAAATGGGGAAAAACAGTTTAAGTCTGAAATATTTTGTGGATTTTCCTGTTATTTCAAAAAAAATCAAATTGAGTTAAGAAATAAAACACAGCAAACAAAAAAGATTGAGTGGGTTTTTTTTCATTTTTAAAAAATGAGATGGGGGTTAGGTTTTTTCATCTTTTTCCTTTAAAAAAAAAAGTAAGGTAAAGAAAAGATTTTTTATCAGAGAGAAAGAGAAGAGTAGTATTTTTACCACCACTTTGAGCAAAAAAATTCAATATTTTTTAAAGATTTGTTTGAATTTTTATCAGAAAATGATTTTTGTATGAGGAGCTGCTTTGTTACTGAATATATCATTGTAGTCCAAACCTATTTTTCTGTTCAAAAAATATTTTTAATTACCTTGCCACTATATACAAACCAGGGATTGTGTCTTTTATACCTGTAGGGACCTACCACAGTGAGTCCTCAGTCCTAATTGCAGCCTTTGTTAATGTTATAATGCAAAGAAATAACATCAATGCAAATAAAAAATGAATTGATAACACTTATATTTTGAGAGAGGCTATGTCAAATCTATGTTTTCTTTATCACACAATAAGCAGTGTTTTTATGCTGTGGATTAATTCACTTCATTATGAAGGCAAACTATAGATTTTAATTGGATTTAAACATATATCCAACATATAATTATATTTTTGTCACTGCCTGTTAATATACCTATTTAATAAGTTTGCTCTTCAAAATAGCTGCGAGATCAACGGGAAAATGTATGACAATTTCATTTGTGCCATTTGAAAAAAAATGTTATAAAGCAGCTTAGTATACCTTGTCATTGCTTAGGAATAACTGGCATGGAGTACATGCTCATGCTACAATTTACAAGTCATTCAATGCTATGAAGTCTAATTAAATTATTATGGTTTAGAGTGCAAATATCATTAGCTTTTAAGATACTTTCCGTAATTATTGGAAGTAAAAGAAATACAGAAGTAGAATTTTTCTTTCAAGTGCTCTCAGATGAAAAGTATGGCATTATAATGTAGCTACATGTTGTTATTTCCATGTATTTTAGGTTACTATTATGAAATTCCTTCAATTGGAGCGATAAGAATAAACACGCAGGTAAGTCTATAACTCTTGCAAGCTACCAGTATAGTCATAAGTCAAAGAAATGCTTTAATGATAACTAAAAATTTTCAAGATTTACTTTTGTTTTGCCTTATAAGTAAAATGAAATATGCCATTCTTTAGATAAACAGAGTAAAAATTGATTTTAGTATAAATATGGATAATATCTAACAATATCAAGGTATTCTTTCACATTGGAGAAATTAGTCTACCAAGAAGCTAGACTGGAATCCTTTTCTTCATTTCGGTATCTTATGAAAACCCACAATATTCAGACTTGAACAGTCTTTCTTCTGGCATTCTTGGTAATTCCTGCAATTGGTTTGGCAGGAATAAACAGAGCAGCAGCCATTTTTGACACTGCAGCTTCCAAGGCGAGCTGTGATGTAGTAGGCACAAAGTATATAAACTTAGGTTGCAGGTAAGTTATGATCACTGGGCTCTTGTTTTGTCTGGCTATTTTAAACTAAAGTCATAGAAGATTAGGGTTGGAAGATATCTAAGGAGGTCATCTAGTCCAACTCCCTGCTCAAAGGACCAACTATCCCTGAAAGTAACCACAGAGAAACTATTCCTGTGTTTTCCAGAAGAATACAGTTGCTGAGCAAAACAAATTTGAAGGTGTCCACGCATAAACTAGGGCCTAGTCTACATTGCTGTGCTGCGTTGATGGAGATGCACAAACTAAGTATTGTAAAATGCATATTGCCTGTCAATTTACTTACCTTCACTTACCATGGCATCTTCACTGGCTTGCACCAACAGGAAATGCTCTCCATTTGACACAGTGTTACTCTTTTTTTGTGGGGTACAGTTTCTGCATGAAATGGAGAGCACATCTGGGATCGATTGAGCGGGTCTCCACTGGTCACTCAATTTATCTCGTTGCATTCATCTGTGGAGACCAATGCAGGGATTTCAGTATAAACAAGCCCTAGTACAGAGCTTTTACTCATCAGATCCCCATCTCAGCTCAAGGAAGGCAGTAGCCAGCTCTTAAGTTCTAAAGCTGTTGTTTCCAATAGGTGATATCCCTGTGCACAACTCTGAAATGGAAGAAAGTGTTTCAACCTCTGTATTTATAAGTGTCTATAGTTCCAATCATAAATCCTTATGAACTGGCTCTGTCTGCTATAAGCTACATCTCAATTGATTCTCATACACAAAGTTTCTTTAGTGTTGCAGATCTTTAGATTTTTTTGGTTCTCAAAATTTGTGCTGGAAAAATGTGAAGGATTTGTCTTGTTCCACTTCTCCCATCCTTTTTATCTTTTGGGTTTGGAGAAAAGACATCTCAGTGCCTCCAAAAAAGTGATGCAACTGCAGTAAAACTGTCTGTGCGTGCACAGGCACATGACTGCGGTGGCCTTCAAAGAATGTTGTGGAGACTTGCTTATAGATGTTACTGTGAGCAATAAAGTCCTGAACAAACTGCCTGAATGCTGTTCTGTCTTCTTCACACTCTTCCCCTAAGTCCATTTGAAGTTTGCTTACAAGGCTTAAGAGGCTTCTGTCTCAAGCAATCCAGTGTTGAAAGCTCCACCTAAGGGTCAAAACTCTCAGCTCCATCTGCATGGCACAGTCTTTACAAGATGAACCACAAAACTGTACCTCAACAGTCTTGAAAACTGGAGATCTCGGTGTGCCATTTTCACTGGCGTGTGCCAAAGTTTTGATAATCTTGGTGGTCATCTTCATCTATATTGTTATTGTTCACATTGCTTGACTTTTCTCTCATTTGAAATCTATAGTTGTTACTGGTTTTGATTAATTTAGAGACATCACTGGATCTTTTCAGTTGTGGTGGTTTGTTCTGACGAGTAACTTTTTGAGAAGATGCTTACTGGTAACTGTTCTCTGAGGATATTCAGCATAACAAAGAACATATAGTCCATTTTTCCCCCATGCAGTGGAAGGTTGTGCAGTGTTGTTGTCCTCTATAAAAATGAATTTTAGGTGTAATAATAATAAATGGTATAATAATCATAAATGGATGTAATTTCACCTCCAATTTGGAAAGGGAATTGTGATTAGAGATCTGTACAGGTATTTATGTTCAAATGGAGGCACTGACTCCAACTACCCCTTGTTGAGTCAATATGGTATGTAGTTCAGATGCAAGCATGATCTGCTTTGATGGATAATTGCAGAGAACAATGTATTTCAGTATTTTTTCTGCTATAATGTTAGTGGTGCTGAAATCCTGCCCATGTAATGACTTTACTTACTTTTTTGTCATATGTTTTGGGTTTTTTTCCTGGCACTATTTTTGAATGTTGTTTTGAGAATGACTTGCCTCTGATGGGCTTCTTGCTTTTTTTGACAGGAATATTTGGACGTTTTGGGGAGACCGATGGTTTTAGCTGGAGATAGAGCAAAACAAGTTCAGTGGACCAATGTGTATTTGGATGCACTGGTATGAGCTATATTTATGTAGTAAAAAGAATAATATGCTTTTAATATAGATCATTTTTCAGGGAAGATGCTTCTAAGTTTAATATATCCATTTCTTTTAAATCCTAAAGGGAGAACCTTATTGTGCCCAGATGAAATACATAAATTATGTCAATACCTTTATAAACTGTATCATTGATAAAATAGAGTATTTTGTATATATAGAAAAACATTTATAAAATGAAGTTTCTCCCATTTCTGCCCACTACCTACAAAGGACTCAAATTCCTACAGCAAAAAATGTAATATTTCTGAGTTGTCATTAAGGAGCTTTCAGAACTGCTGTTATTCCACTAAGCTGAACATTTTCTGTCCTTGCTATTTTTAGCATTTTCTTTTGGTATAACAACATGGACAGAAATGTGATTTATTTCAGAAATACCTCCCCCTCCCAGATCTCTAAATGCAACTGCCAGCTCACATAAAACAAACAAATGGGGGAAAAATTGTTTTCCAATGATGAACTGTTGTTCAGCAGAGACCATCAGTTGTTCTAAATTCTCTGGAGACCTTGTTCTGTGAAAAAATGCACACTTGGAAAATGAGCTGAAAACCAGCCAACTCATTTTCACATGGCACATGACCAGGATTTCGACTCCAGAGGTATCTGGAGTTGATGCAATTGCCCACCCTCGTACGTGACAGAGAAAACAACCAAAAGTTCTTTCCTTGCTGCTAGTTTATCATTTGTGTCTTTTAAAACAAACGCATGCAGGAAACTATGAAGAACTAAGTATTATTAGCAGCAGTCAGAACTGCTGAAATAGATAAACGTGATGTGCATATGTCTAATCATGCAAAAATTACTGTAAAATGATCGTCTGAAATGACACATTTATCCAAGTTCACATGGTCATCTAGAGTCATGTCAAAATCCACTTCCTCTAGCTCGCATTTCTGTAAATTGTTTAATTTTTTTATCACTTCATCGTAGGACAGTGTGTGTTACATAGAGGAGACAATTTTTGTATCACTTTATTTTTAATAGCCAGAAGTTCATTGACACATTTTCTTGGTTGCTGTTGAGGTACTTACTGGAAATATAAAGGATGTTATGAGGAAAGTTCTTATATTCTGTACATTTCCTGTTTTAAAGTCAAAGCTAAAATTGTAACATGGGTGTGGGAGATCTGGTTAATTAAACAAAAAGAACAGGGACACCTGCAACTAATTGTTACATTCCTTTAGTTTCAGTGGGTTACAAAAAAATTTCTAAGCCTTTATTTAATGCTTTTGCCTGTATAGGTAAACTAACAAACGTATTCTATATAAATATCCTTAATTAGAGATGAACCCAAGCTGCAAAAATTCAGATCAAGGC
Source organism: Pelusios castaneus (assembly GCA_007922175.1). Classification (NCBI taxonomy): domain Eukaryota; kingdom Metazoa; phylum Chordata; order Testudines; family Pelomedusidae; genus Pelusios; species Pelusios castaneus. The sequence goes on along the minus strand of ML685945.1, from coordinate 485,476 downwards.
AAGTGTTCAAGATCTCAGTGATTAGCTGCACCTAGCTCATGGGGAGGCAAAAGTAATTCTAAGCCATCTTCCTGCCTTTCCTGATCCTGGTTTTGACCGTGGGCCAAATCAGCGAGAGCAACCTCCTATAGGATTTTCCCTTTGGTTCAGGATTACACTGCACATTGCTCTCTGACCATGTCTGTTGTACTGGGGCAGAAGGAGCAACTGGTATAGAACAGGTATTCCCCAGTTACAACCATAAGAGTTGCTTTATTTCCACTTCTCCGCCACAGAGGTGTTGCGAAGGGGACTTAAGCTGAACTGAGGACATGGACCCAGACCTCAAACCAAATATTTTGAACCTGTTCTAGTGAGTGGGGGGGAACAAGAGAGGGGTCCTAGTTCAACCCTCTGTAGAGGGTTCCGGGTTTTGAAATCCCACTCCCACTGTTCAAGGAAGTTCACATTATTCATAGGGGTAACTGTGTTAGTTTATTTCAGCAAAACAAATAAGGAGTCCTGTGGCACTTATAAAAACTAACACATTTATTAGAAAGCTTGTGCTCTAATAAATTTGTTAGTCTTTATAAGTGCCACAGGACTCCTTATTTGTTCCACATTATTCATGAAGCCTAGTTCTGGGTTTTGAAATCCCAGTGCCACTATTTAGGGATGTTCATGTTTAGGGTTCCAGTTCAGGACCATCTCTAATAATAAGGTGCTTGTTAGCAGTGTTTAACATACTTCTGGAAGTGGCCTTCTATGTCCTCTCATGCCTATCATTTAGCATCCATCATGGGGTTGCTCTGGGTTCCATCCTTTCCTCCCTCTATATTCTCTGTCTTTGACTTCATCTACTCTGAAGTTTCAAATACTGTACCATCTTTAAGTAAATAATTTTCAAATCAACTTTTCTAGTCCCCAACTTTTCTCTTTCTTTTTGGTTTTGTGTGTGTAAATACAGCATCTCAAAATATGTCTTTCTCTTCACTTGGCTTCACTCTACCAGTGTGATTTAATTATTATTATTATTATTTTTTTTTTACTATTACTGCTTTTCCCATTACTAACCTTCTGCTAAGACTGTCACTTCTCCCTCTTTTTTATATGGCTTAGCTCTGTTTGCAAATGCCAAGGTATCCAGATTACTAAAATACTTGTCATTTTTCTCTTTGACCATTATGCTGTTTTCCACTCTGGTCTCCTCACATCAGCCTCCACCCCCACTAATCTGTCCAAGAGTAAGCTCATGTAAAGAATCAATCAGAATGAGCAACTCGGGGACGGACAATTGATAAAGAGTTTTGGGTGAGCACACCTTAGGAGGAATAATTTTGGGTGAACACCTCTGGGGAACAGCTTAGAGTAATTTTTTTTTTATTATTTCTTTCAAACCATATCATCTCTTGTTCTTGAATCTCTACACAGCATTATAATATTACTCATCCTATTCAGACTCCTTATCCTGAATCTTGTTACAGAACAAACTCTGGCACTCGCTTTGATCTTCTATTCCCTGTTTTGCTCAGTACCCATCACGTTCCTTTCTCCTTTTGCTCTCAATTTTTTTTACTGCTCTACTTTGCTCTATCTTCTGCTCCACTAAACATCCACTCCCATCTCTTTCAGATGCTTCTTTAATACAAATTTCTTGCAGGGCTTGCACCTTCCTTCCTCTCTTCCCTGATAATCTTTCCAACCCCTTCTGAACTATTATTTTGTGTCTTATCTTGTCACAGTTTGTCTTCTCTATCTTACATAATAAACTCCTCATAAAGTTAGTGTCTTATTACCATGCGTTCTGACTATTAATGGGTCTATGTTACATCATAAGACTTTTCTCAGTCATCTGTCTGCATTACAGTTATTATGTATGGGCCACCCAGATATACCAACACTCTACTCACACCTGCATGACACACCCAAAATGTCCTTACATAACCAGTCCTCTGGCTATATTCTTAACATTATCACTTTCCAAAAGGTTATCTATGGCAGTTATTTCACAGCACCATAATTCCAGACATACTCTCTTTTTAAAAGCATAGCCTTTGGAAATTATATTAGGAAACACAGAGATGCCATAAGAAGCATAATCTTCTGGTTGTTGTTTCTGTATTGATTTGATTTAATTGTTACCTTCCTTTTTCCTATCCACATGATTCAAGTAGTCGTGTTTTTTTCATAACTACTGCTAAGGAGAGTATGTGTGAGAGAGACCTAATGTATAGGTGTCAATGAAGTCTCCTCAACTTAAAGTTTTCTTGAAGTGTGCAATATTACATTCTAAATTGTAGCATACTGCTCATCTTAAGACGTTAATAATTAATGGTGGGGGGGGGGGGCCGGGGATCAGCCTGTACACACACACATACAAACACTCCAATATATATATATTCACATTTTTTACTCAGCCATAGAAGCTGCAAAAAATTCAAAAACTATTTCACAATGTATTATACTATTTGGTAATCAATCTTTAATACTGTTGGAATTCATTATTAAATTAATAGTGTTCCTTTTTTCAGCAAAACAAAACTCCAGGTTTATATCATGGGATTAAAAAAATGTAATCACTGATATTTTGGATTTATCTTGTTTAATATTTGTTATTAATTATGGATTAATCCCCTTATGATTGTTTTTCTAGGAACTGGGCCTTGTCATTACTGGGACTCTGCCTGTCTTTAATCTGACAAAAGACCAATATGGGAGGACGGTAAGCTATTACTTAAAGCTAAAAAGTAAGTTTCAGTTATGTTAATAACGGTTGATGTAGCAATCCTTGTGGAAATAGATATTTCTGTGAGGCATTATCTACAGTCTAATTGTTTTGTACAATGAAAAACAAATGGTCATATCGAGTTATCTGATAACCACCAGGGAACAAGGAAATGCAAATCACATTGCCTGTACTGAGTTCCAACATATGATATTGCTTGATCTATCTGTGTGACCTCGTGGTAATGAGAATGTAGTTGGGGATGAATGGTTACATGGAAAATAGGTGATGATAATTCTCAGGTATTTCCAAGAGAAAAGCCCAGAGACATTTATAAAAAGCCATAGAAGCTGTGAAATTTCAGGGTAATAAGTGCATTGTCAGCAAAATTAGGTGAGTTTCCTAGCATAGAAGAGGAATATCTGTTTTTTCCATTCCATTATGTGATGAAAATGATTCTTACTTACTTTATAGAGCACCTTCTGTTTTTCTCAGAGATGACAAATCAGATTATCTGTACTAAATTATACACAAAACAAAACAACCCCATTTACATTTCAAAATGAAACACCTAAACATTGCTCATTGGTGGATTTAAGATAGTCTTTGCAACATATATAAAAAATTCTTGTCTGTGTACATATACATATTTCTCTCTTGCCTTTACATAACTTCACCTGCCTGTTATGTGAAATATAAACTCTTCAGGGCATAGCCTGTTTTATTATGTACTTTGTGAAGTGTGTAGCACAACTGTTGGAGTTCTAAAGTAAACATTAACATATGTAGAAAGAGAGATTTTAATCTACAGATATATGAGAGAGAGAGAGAGAGAGAGAGAGAGAGAGAGAGAGAGAGAGAGGAGTATATATAGAGATTAAAATCTAATTATTAGATGGCTACAATTCTATTCCATGACCCTATATAGTGTTGAAACTGTGTGATTTTGCTGCATCATGACATTGCTCTGTTTTTTTCTGAATCAGGGTGGAGTATATTTTGAAGTTGAGAGTTAGAAGTCTATATATTCGGCATATTTTCATTGTAAATCTGGGCCACTTAAACAATCTATGCACATTTTATTCAGAGTTGGAAATGGGAAAACAAACATTTTCATTTTCTATTTATCCGCTTGTGGATTTAAGGGTGCAAAAGCTTATGTTAGCCAAAATACTCTTTTGGATTTAAATTTATCAGAGGCCACATAGACCCAGAAGAAAATAAAGTATTAGACCCTAATGTTTCTCATCCTAGTTTATGATGAGCTCTTTAACCTCTCCTATTCAGGGTTAGGTTCTTGTACTCTTAGTCACAGAGCAGTGCTGTGCCACACACAAATCCCATTGTATTCACTAGGTCTATTTGTGAAGTCAGGTGTTCATCATTCAATAAGGATTCCTGAACTCAGAGGAGCTCTGTTGGGGGAGTAAAACAAGCCCTGGGCATCTAATATTTCTGAAGAGCCGTGAGGAGGACAGTGTGCATTCTAAAGATGAGAACAACCACTCTTTGCCCTCTTCCACAATTGGAAATGGAATGGGTGGAAATGATAGTATGGAGATGTGTATCTCCTTTTCCCAAATGGGAATGGGGAGAACTTCCCATGTAGCTCTTAGGTTCCCTGATTCGATGGTAAACAGTGCATTCAGGTTTTCATATTACTCTGCTAAATACAATGGCTTTGCATAGTTTGATTGGTCATTACCTTACAGTCATAAGTAGGTACTGATTTTGCATGCTTCCATTTTTGAGTGTTCAACCAGAGTTTCCTAGCAGTGTGGGCCTGGAGTTCTCTGAAAATCAGATCTCCTTAGGGTATCCATCATCACAAATAGGATTAAAAATCTTGGCTGAAATACCTGGAAGGATTGGGACCCCATTATGCGGTAGTGTATCCTGTACCTATGGAAAGACATGATGCACGCATTAAAGGGCATGTTCTCACTTTTACCATCCTTAAGAAGGATAGGAAACTTGAAATAAGATTTAATAAATAGCATGTAGTGTCAATTTCTAAAATGAGTGAACATTTGTAAATATTTTATATGTTATTACTTTATCATTTAAGTCACAATAATTTTGTTGGGTATATTTACATTAATGATTTTAATGGCGATATCCCATATCTTTTTATACTTCCATTCTGTTGCTTCTTGCCATGTTACCCATTTAGCCATGAAAGTACAATGCTTTTTTTATATATTGGAACCTAGTGTTTTTACTTAAATCTTCACCTCCCCTTTTTATTAGCCTTCTGGAATATTTTACTCTGAGGCTGGTGTTAATATTATTCCATTTATGAGCTGGTGTGGAATAAGGGCTTTAAAATCCATACAGCTGCTCACCTCTTTCTGTGAGTTAATCAAGCTCATATGAGTGCAGTAGTTGATCTCCGCTTTCAAATACCTATACTGCTCTGCGTTAAAAAATCAGCTGACTCTTTCTCTTAATGTATGTGTCATTAAAAAAGAAAAGCTTTAACTAATACGTATCATTAAAAAAAAGAAAGCAAAATTAAGATTCAGCTGTTACATGTTTGCATGTGTATTGTCAACATGTTAAAACAGACACTAACTTTTTGTAATCTGACCCCAGAACCAGCTGATTCTTGGAGTTATGGGAGTTGATGTCTCTCTGGAAGATATAAAAAAACTGACACCTCGATTTACAGTAAGTTGCCCTTTTCTGGTGGTATTGACTCTTTCCCTTTATGTGTAAATTCTTTTACACACAGTTTCAGAGACCATCTAACCTCGGATTGGATTGAGTTAGATCACCTATCACCTATGCTCTGTTTTCCTCTGAGCACTTTAGAATGTAATTGCTTCCTCTGTAGCCAGTATCTGTATCTGCTCCACAGAGTTGTCATCAGGATGTATCCTGTTCTACCAACTTTAAAAGTAGCATGCTTTAGATCATTTTGTAACCTGGGGACCACATCACTGCTATCATCTAAATGTTTGGTCTAGGAAGTCTTTTTATTGCACTGTACATAGTGTATTTTCATTATAAACATAGTGAACTTTTTTCACCTCACGTATTAGTTTCTATAGTAGGAGGTATCACGTATATCCCATTAGTAAATTGAGATATTTAAGTTGTTAATTTCTAATAACATTTGTCAGTGCTGAAAACAAAATCCATAAAAATTAAAACATTTAAAAATATTTCTTATATGGCAGGTGTGACTGATTTCTGATGAACACCTCCATATACTTCAGCTTTGCCTCAAGCTGTATATTTTCCACATTTTGAATATTAATAGAAGTCCATATCTAAATCATTTTGATCAGACTAAGCCTAAGAGCTCTACACATTATTTCTTCTTTCTTTCAGCTGTGCCCAAATGGTTACTATTTTGCAATTGACCCTAATGGTTATGTGCTACTTCATCCAGATCTTCAACCAAAGGTATGAAAAATCCTCTATTTTATGTCACTATAGTTCTGGGATATTATCAGACATAAAAGAAGCACGCTGCAAGTGCTGATTCAGCTGCTACAAAACAATGGTGAATGGTGGGATTTGATCCAAAACCCACTTTCATCAATAGACCCCTCCCCCCCACACTCATTTTGCTGGGATTAGCCCCTTGATGAATAATTAAAATCAAACATTCCCCTCTTATATCATTATTGTCAAACTTATCATTTGTTACTTTAATAATAATAACGAATAGCTTGTGATAACAGCAACTGAAGATAATTCTGAAGGGTTTCTTCTTTTTTGAGGAAAAAGATTGTTAAAAGGTGACCTCAGGAGATAGAGGCTCCAGAATAGAGCCCTAAATAAATTATTTCTGAAAATGTTAATTATATTTTATTTATTCTTTGTAGCTACTGTAGATTTAATTTAAAGAGGAACTTTCATAAAAATAACTTTCTAGCATAGAAATATAAGGCAAATAGCAATACCATTTTGCCTGGGTTTTTTCATATTTTTTCCTTGCATATCTCCTAATTATTAGAGTTGAAATCTGACTGAGAATTTGTCCAAACTCTACTGACTGCCAGGGCTTAGTTCGGCCCACTACAGAGATGAGTCAGCTGTGTGGAATTTAGATTAAGTATTGGGATGTAATTTTTCTCTAATTTTGGACATGTTCAAATTAAAGGTTCTAGTTTGTGCTCATCTCTATTAATTATAACTTTGATCCTGCAAATGCCTATGCACTGCATAGCTTTGCTCATGCAAGTAGCCTGATAGACTTTAATTTCATTTTTCACATAGGTAAAAATATAGTTATATCTATTTGCTGAGTCAGAGTTTTAATTTCTGTGTTAACAAGATTTTGCTTCATCTTAGTCTATCCTCTCTTCTGTTTTAAGAGGCATTCTCAGGTGTTCTAGACCAATAGAAATAGTTCAGTGAGTTTTATATTATGTTCACTAGAAATATTTTTCAATAGACATTCTCCCTGCAGCATCCGCAACATGCATACTGCAGCATTATGCTAGTGCACAAACAATTGAAAGACAAATTAAATAGAAACTAAAGAAATAAATACAAAAATGACCAGGTTAGGTGCAGAGAAATGTATAAAAACAAACAGGTGGGAAAAATCAACCAGGATAAACAGAGAAAGGCAAATGAAATGTGTCAGCTATTAATATTAATACTCGCTATTAACATTAAGATAATTTATGTTTAAATATGTGGGTGAAATTCTGCTAACGGGGAACTTTCAGTGTGTGAGAGGGGGGAGTGGGAACTAAAGAGTATCTAGGTTGCTTTCTGGTCCTCTCATCCTGGACTATTCCTCAACTCCCTGCATAACTTAGCACTGGGGAACCATTTCTAGTTGCCTACAGGCTATAGGACTGCCTGGAATCTCTGAAGCTTTGCCCTCAATATGTCCCTCCCACCCTCTGATGTCATCTATGGCAGGGCTTGCAAGATCATGCTGGTGGTCAGCCTTATAGCTGTCTTCCTCAGTTCCTGCACCAGGGGACGCTTACTGCAGATAGAGCCATGGCTTTTAGAGCCCTTTTAAACTTTTCCAGTTATTTTACCTACCCTAAGGGAAAGGTGATCTTCTTATCTATGGTTTTTAGTGGTGCATTTGTTGTTCAGATTATTCATCACTTTGAATTTGTCTTCTGAGAAATTTCCATGTGATGAAATAAGGAAAAAATTAAATTACTCACTAGATCTAACAAAAAGAGAAACTGAGCTTGTAAGGCAACATCATAATTTAAATATCTCTATGGATAACAAGTGGAAGAAATAGAAATATTGTCTAATTCAATAAAATGAATGTATAAATATTGACTTTTTGTCTGTTTTCTTTATTTTAAAATTTGAATTGGTGTAAAGGTTTCTCTTTAAAAAGTAAAGAAATGGAAATTTGGGATTATTGGTTTAATAATTTTCATGCACTTTATCTTAATGAATAGGTGCACTAGGCTTTTGATGAAGTGTAAAAGACTCCTTAGTCAGCTTTCATTTGATGAATTAACAAGTTGAATAGTTTTCAGAGATAGTAATTACACTGTTGATATACAGTAATTGCACCATTACTGGTTGATTTTTGTTTTCATTAAAGGTTATTAGAGGTCTCCTAACAACAAAGGGTTGGGATAGGTATCTCTTGTTCCTCTCCTTATTTGCAAGTGATATGAACTCTTTGTTAAAAAAGACAAAAAAAATAATGCAACACATGACTGTTATTTGGGGGCCAGTCTTGCTAGGTGCTGAGCACTCATTGCTTCCACTAATATCACCTTTCCATTGGTGTCTACCAGCCCCCTGCAGGATTAGTTCATTTGTTTGCGAGAGTACAGGCTTCCCATGAGTTCAGGCTCTTGTTATACATGCATTGTGCTGAAATGCTAAGGTGAAAGAAACTGTAAGAAGAGAACTAAATGATGTAAAAAGCAAAGAACCATGATGTATTATATAACCAACATTTTTATTACTGTTCCAGCTTTTTAAGAGTAGTTTCCTGAACTGTCTTTTTAAATAATATCATAGTCACCAAAACTTTCTTAACCTCACAACCTTAAAATTGGTTTCTTTGGAAATCCATTGAAGTGGATTCATTGTCAAAATATACTTCAGTACCACAGAGGATTTTTTTAATTAAAGGAGATTTAGTGGCGATGAGTAAAGATGTCCCCCAACTTCTCCAATGGCTGTTTCTGAATGTTCATAAAAATGTATATTTCATAGATGATATATTGTGTTTTTGTGTTGCCTACAGAATGTGTAAACTGAGTATTAAGCATGCTTCTATCTGTATATTATTATTATTAACAGTTACACAGACTAGCCTTTATCACTGCCAGTTTGTTTGGGGTGGTGCATGCATTTCAGACTGCTACAAGAACTGCCTTCTCAAACTAAGGTACACTACAAAGACAGCGGGGTATACAACTCTTGGTCTTCTTTTAACCCACCATATTGATTTTTACTTGAACTTTCCGATTGCACTTAATTTACTAACTAATAACATCTTTATCCTCTTTGCCAGAAATCGCTTAATAGATGTATATCAAAACATAGCTATGCATTTACCTTTGAAGAGGTGAGGGTGTGCTAGAATGCCGTCAGTTCCTTCTTCTGAATGCCTTTTGCTTTCCTTCCTAAAATCAAAACTGGTTCAACACAATTAACATTTTGGAATATTGCCCTACAGTAACAACTCACAAATAACAACCCACAATGCACCGTGAACTCCTAAGGTTGTTGTTCTGAATTCTTGAGAAAATACCATCATTTATTTTACACAATGTACAAAGTCATAGTTTTAAAAAAATACATTGAGTTAAGTTCTAATCTCACTTACAGCATAGTATACATCTGCCTTAACAATGGTGTTTCTTTAATTTGTAAATGAAATCAGACTTAGGCCCAATTTTTATTTAGCTATAGTTTATTGAATAGGTGGGGCTATTTTGATTAATGAAATGTTAAAAATCTCTGTATCATAGTCTTGTTTATGTCCAAATACTACAGTACACTGTAATTTCTACATATTTTATATTTTGATCATCTTGCAAGCTTGATATACTATATTTTTAAACTACAATACTAAGAAATATCATAGTTTTTTTTCTCCAGTTAATAATGAAACTAAAATCTGGTTATTTTAAATTTTTAAATGAGGAATGATCAAGTTATAAATATTAATTTACATTTGGATATCAATTTTTATATATATTAATTGTCATGCTCCAGAATTAGTTATCGCAAGGGATAGATTTAATTATGGGTCAGTGGAGTTGCACTGAAATAAACTTCTCTCAACATGTTCAATCTTAATAGAACACAAATTCTAAAATAGAAAATGGACGAACCTTTGGCTCTACTGTTGTTGTCAGCATCCTTTCCCGCACTGTTCATTAAGATTCTCATCCAAACCTGTCTATGGATAAGACTTCCATTGACCTTAGTGGGCTTTGAATTAGGTCTTATGTATTTTATGCACATCATCTTGTATATATGCTGGTTCTGTTTTTAAAAGAAAATTGAAAGGGTAGATGGTTTGTTTTCAGAACAAATGTCGTGATGTGTGAGAAGGAATGAGTGTTTTACTGTGACCTATCAAAACTCTGCCAGAATGTGCTGGTTATGTAGAAGTAGAGCTCTCTATTAATTTAATTCACCTGCTTTACCATTGTTTGTTGTTTGTCCAGCTTGAAACATGTGATACTAACAGAGAACTCAGAAGTCTGAAAGGACTTTGTCAAAATGAGCGTAGTCTTCTGATTCCAGGAAAATGCCCATTGGAGAAGAATAGATCTTGGGGATTGAGTATAGACTGTACATAATTAACTGTGTGCTAATGGTGTGAAGGTATAAATTACTGCCTTTCTGTTACTTCAGCATATTGGTGTGGGCATACCAAAAGTTAATTTGAGAAAAAGGAGACCCAATGTCCAGGTAACTGTGGATGGAGGTGATCGTTACTGCATTAAAATGCGTAGAGCTGGAGATAAGACTTAGAAAGCTTCTGCTCTGCTTACTAAGAAGAACCTAACTATGGAACTGTTTACTTTGACAAACAGCTTCCAAAGCATGCAGCTTGCATCCTTCTTTATTAAATGATTATTGATGTTTGTACCTAAAGGCATTCCTTTAAATTATGATGCATTACTAATAGCTGCTAATTAGAGCTGTGCTGTAAACATTATTCTTTCAGACTGAGAAATTAATTTGCAGTCTGAAAAAAGAGACTATTTGTGCTAGATTTGTGTTTATAAACCTGGAAGCAAGAGGAAGATTAAGCATTGTTCTTTGTGAAATTATTGCCAAGTCTTATTGTACAGTGTACGCTGTATAAAAAGGCCCTTTTGGAATTTTGGTGATTTGTGTAGCTTTCTAAGTGGAAGTCAAAAAGTGGTGAATACGTTTTATGTCACCCAAAGCAGGCTTCTCTGATCAACCACTATAACTAAATTTATGGTTAGAAGCCATCACACTAAGCAGGGCAAAGGAAATATGTAGCATGTGATTCAGTGTGAATTATGATACAAATCCTTGCATACAAAATATTTATTGAACACAAACAAGTAGTCCTGTGGCACTTTTAAAGACTGACAAATTTATTTATCGTATGAGCTTTCGTGGGAGAAAAAACCACGATGTCAGAAACGGGGGATTTTTTTCCACGAAATTAAGGCTATGTCTACACTACAACAAGTTAGGTCAACCTTATTAAGTAGACTTAACAAAGTGCTGTCTATAGACGTGGACTAAGTCCTCTTTGTTAAGTCGACCTAACTGCCTTTAGGTCAACTTAACAAAGTGGACTTAAACATCCACACTGGGCTTAGGTCAACCTAAAGAAGGGTTAGGTCGACCTAGGCAGGCTTAAGTCGATCTACCCCGCGGTTCTTAATAAGTCGACTTAAGCTTTCATTAAGTCGACTTAAGGAATTTCTTAAATCGACTTAATGAAAGCCTAGTGTGGATGCAGCTTTGTTTACGTCGACTTAAGCCTCGACTTAAACTGCCAGTGTAGACTTAGCCTAAAAGTGCCACAGGACTCCTTTTTTGTTTTATTGAACTAGACTAACACGGCTATCTCTCTGGAACTTATTGAATACAGTGAAACATGAAAGAATGGTTTAGCTATATAAATAACAATCCAAAGGATTAAATATGGTATATAATGTTAATATCTTACCCATGTGGGAGTCCATTTTAGGGTGTTAAATAATATAGTATGCAAAGTTAGCAGCTTATATGAAGAAGACATCGACTAATTAACCAGCACTTAAACAGTGTTAAATCCTTGCTCCATTCAAGTCAGTGACATAACTTCATTAGGACTAGGATTTCACCCACAATTCCAGACTTAACTTGATCATGGGTTAGCTTAATGTGTATTAAACAATCTGACAGTTCACATCTTCATGTTGTACCCTTTCAGAGACAGGGTAAAATCTAGACTCTTCGAATTCAAAGTCAGGAAAAAAGATGCCATATTCTAAGAAAATGTAAGATTATAGACTTACTCCTAAAATCATTTCAAGACACACAATGATGACTGTTTAATGATCTTATTTTTATGTTGCTGCACCAGTTCTTTCTTTTTTCTTTTTCTCTCTTTCTTTGTCACCTAAAATAACATATCCTTTTTCTTCCTTGCTCACGTTTGCAGTAGATTTGCACTAACCCTATTTGCATGCTTCATTCCTCGTGGTGTACTTCTGTTTTGTTTTGTTACGTTGTGCTCTTGTATGGAAATGTTAGTGTAGTTGTGGTTATTTAGCTTGGTTGTGTGCATATCTGAATGGTTAAACAGAAGAGGAAACTTAACAGAAAGCTTGTTTCTTCTTCACTACAAAAAGCAATCAATCAAATAAAGCAAATGGCAACCTAGAGAAAGGGGAAAGTTATGGATCCCAAACACCTAAGAAATAAAACACATTCTTCAGAAGAAAAAAAAATGATAGAAGGAGCAAAGAGGGTCCTATCATTAAGATATTGGACTAGGAGTTAAAATTGCTATTACAATCTCTTTCTTTTGTGACCTTTGACAAATCTCAGGACCAGTGCTTTTTTTGTTTAAAAAAAAAAAGTGCTGGTATTCAATCTTAATAGGCTGTTGGGGTGCATAAAGGACAAATGGGTCAAATACTATGAGACCCTAAAGCAAGAGAAAGATGCATTTAATGCACACATTTCACTATTTGTTTGGTTTTTAAAATAGTCATCTAACCTTTGGGACTCCCTAACTAAGTCTAGCTTATCATTTCAATTAAATAGTTTACATTGATTTGATCTGATTTTCTTTTCCTGTCTGTCCCTTTGTGTGCTGGAATGGGATATGAACTTCAAAATGCCACCTCTTCCATGGCAATACCTTCATGCATGCGGTTTGGGTTTCATCGTGCTATTGATTGTCCATTGCATGTAAGAAAATGTTTTGCTTTTTTTAAATTTGCTTTTACATTGTAGCCTTTTGCTATTTGTTGCTGAGTGTGAATTTGTTGGAAAAAAATTCATGAATAGAAAAGTATAAAATGGTAATGAATTGCAATATGTATTTTATTGATGGCCCATTATAATTGACTAATTGTGTGTATTATAGGTTAATAAGAACAGGCAAATCCTGTGCAATTATAAATTCACATTTAGTGGCTAATTGTCAGTATTTAGTCTAGAGTCCTTTGCTCAAACTTGTCCACTATTTAGTTTCATTTCACATATAAAATGTTGTCTTCTTCTCTTACACAAGAGTAACATTTACTGAAAGAATGAAAAACAACATTCATCCAATAATTTGCACCTTTGTTTCTCTATAATGTTAGGGACTGATCTTGCATACCCAATGTGAATTGCATTGAACTACAACACTTGTATGACAAAGAGCTGAGGCATTGGCCCCCAATGCTCCAATATTATTTAGATGAATACATTTCCTAACAAAAGATACAGACCATGATTCTCCACTCACAACAGTATCATTGGGACTACCTGCATTGAAATTGATGGAGTGAAACTGGCATCAGTAAGAGGAGATTCACATCTGCACTTACTAGTAAAATATTCATATTTGTCATGTAAATTTGCCAGAAATTCTAATTTTTGTTTAACCACTATAAATTAGCTGCTGCCAAAATGGGAAGGCTAAATGTTGAGAACTTCTGTTTGTTAGGATAAAAAAGGATACGACCATAGCTTTGAAAGAAGATACTTTATTTCTTTCATTAAAATAAATTAGCACAGTTGATCCTGTGGCATCTGGAACAAGATGCCTCTGTCTGTTAGATTTCACTGCATAGCAAATTGGAGTATATACAAAACAATAATCAATTGTAATTAGGTAATTACATCTGAAGAAAAGTTTACTCACTGATCAGTGGAAACTGAGCCCTTAAATTTCCTTTTTGTATGCAATGTCCCATTTACAAATAGCAAGTTATTTTCCAGCAAAATACAAAATAAAACAAAATGCATTGGGCACCTAGTTCTTCTTCTATTCTAAATCAGTTCACAGTATCATGTTATGCTCTCTTTAGGCAAGTTAGTTGGCCTCGCTATGCCTCAGTTTCCATTTATGGAACGAGGATAACAGTGTTTCCCAACCTCACAGGAGGTTTTGAAGATAAGTGCATTAAAGATTATGAGGCACTCAGGTACTCCAGCAAAAAGAACATTTTGAGCCTCATTCAGAATGAAAACACATATGTGATCTCTGAATCACATGTGTGAAGCACATTGGCTGCAGCGTGACTGATTTTCTGTCAGAACCCACTCTGCACACACAACTCCCTTTAGCGATTCCCTTTATTGTGTCAAATGTATGTTAAAAAAAACAATCCAGTGGAAAATTGGCTAAGTACTGCTGAAGCAAAGGGGTGTCAATGCAACATGGTGACCTTCTGTTGTTAAGGACACTTATGCACTGTTATTTAAGTAGCAATCATAATATGAAATATGGAAGACAGGTTTCTGCAGGTCAAAACTGTTTCCATTTTACTTCTTTGCTGTTTTAGATCCTGGTTCAGCACAGTACTGAAAAACACTGAAGTCAGTGGGACTAATCCTGTGATTCAAGTTAGATACATGCTAACTACCTTGCTGAATCAGGGCATAGTTCATTACAAATTATAACAGACTTTTTGTTTAATCAGCAACAATGTGTTTCATGAACACCTTTTCATAGCAGGATCTTTTCATTGACCTTAGCCGTTCGTAATTTTTTTACTTTTATACTTGCTCCCCCTTTCATCTCCAATCACAACAGATTCATGCCATTGCCACAACTCTTCAGTCTGCGGTAGGCTTCATCATAGTAGAGTAGACATTGCATATTACTACTCACCCAGAAACCTTTCTTACTACTTGTCTCCCTTCTCTTTCTGATGGCAGAAAACTTATCAACTCCTTGTCTGACAGGCCATCTAAGATTTCTCTTATCACGCTTATGGTTTGTGACGTACCAGTCGCAGAAAAAGCAGCCTTCAGTCACTACACTATGTGTGACAGGCCATAGGCAGGCACTAAGGGTGCGTCTACACTTGTAAATAAAGCTTAAGTCGACTTAATTTACTCTGCGTCTACACTACACTTTCCTTAAGTTGACTTAAGCAGCTGCTTAAATCGACTTAAAGAAAATTTAAGTCGACTTTACTAAACCTCATTTTAAGTCGACTTTCTGCTTAAGTCAACTTTCTAAAGTCGACGTAAGCCAGTGTAGACATGGAGTACCCCTAAGTCGACTTAAAGTTGACTTAGGGGACTTCAGGGCTTCCACACTGCCCTCCCTGCTGGGGGGCTGGCACAGAGAGACCCTGGCATGCCCCCCCAAAGGGCAGGGCTCTGCCCTGCCCACCCTGTCCCTATGCCCTGCCAGGGTCCCTGTCCCCCTTTGCCCCATTGTACCCAGGTACAATGGGGCAAAGGCTGAGCCCCCTGGCACTTGGCAAGGGGTGCCCCCCTGCCACCGTGGACCTGTCCCAGGTCCACCTAGCCCCTAGAAGTCAACCTAGGCATCCAATGTGGACGCTCTAGGTCAACTTTGTAGAGTCCCCCCTAAGTCGACTTAAAATTTAGGTGTGGACATGCTAAGTCGACCTAAATTAACAAGTGTAGACATAGCCAATATGTTAGTCCATAGGCAGGCACTAACTTTTAGAGTTAATCCAGTTCTCACTCGCCTGATTACCTTTCTTTTTTCAAAGTCCATTTTAAGTGAAAGAGCACTGCAAACATTTCATTATGCTATATCTGATTAAAAGATAGAATGGTAAGTAAATCTTATTTAAACAATCCTTTTTGTTCATCTGAAGGAGGGTTTGAATGATTTCCAATAACCTATTCATAACATAAAGTGGGAGATGTTTATTATTTGATTGTTTAATATCTTCTGCTTCAGAATCCTAAATCTCAGGAGCCTGTTACACTGGATTTTCTGGATGCTGAGCTAGAAAATGATATTAAAGTTGAGGTAAGATGAACTGGTAATGTGGTGCCTGCTTTTAAGTATATATTCTTCACTATTCTGTGCAACAGCTGAAATATGATAACTTATAATATGATAGTATTTTATGTGATATTATAGAATTATAGTATATGATATAAAGTATAGTATTGTATTAGAGTATATTATAATTGTATGATATAATATATTATGTATATAATTGATATGATATATAATTGTATGATATTATAGTATATGATATATAGTATTATATATATATATGATATAATATAATATGATAGTGTACCTTATAAGGTGCAGTGGATGTTGGAAAACACATTGTCTATAACTCCTAGCTTCTAATTTTCCTTTTGTGTCTCTCTCTTGTCCTCTTTTGTTTGGTTGGGTTTTTGGTTTGATTTATTTCTTCACCATTTTGTATATAGATTCGGAAAAAAATGATAGATGGAGAAAGCGGGGAAAAAACATTTAAAACATTGGTCAAATCTCAAGATGAGGTAAGACTGGAACAGACTATCCTACTTTTACAATAGAACACAACAATGCAAAATGATGACAAGAAACTCTATTTTTACTGTCTTTTATATTTGAAAGCTATCATTCTACTTTTCCAGTGTTCTTTAATAGCCTCAGGGATTTTTCTGGTACAAATATTTTCCTTCCCCCACTACCTCCCCTGCCCAGAGTTGCCAACTTTTCTGGCTCGTATTAAGAGAATGCACACATTTCTTAAGAACAAGGATTTTTTTGTTTCTCTGTTTTTTTGGTACTTCATAATCATGTACCTTCTTCTTCGAGTGTGCTCATGCTGATTCCAATTCAGGTGTACGCGCGCCGCGTGCGTGAATCATCGGAGACTTTTCCCCAGCGGTACCTGTCAGGTCGAGGCAGGCACCCCCTGGAGTGGCGCCCTCATGGCGTCATATATATAGCCCTGCTGACCCAACAACCCTCCAGTTCCTTCTTACTGCCATTGTCGGTTGTTGGAGTACTTGCTACCTTGCTTAGGCAAGCTTTCGTCCTTCTCTGGACTCAATCCCCAGCATTTTCAGGCTTCAGCTGATTTTATTCTCTTCTGACCAGCATCTAGGGTAGAAAAACAGTCGAGTGGGGCCACCAAGGGCCTGCCCCGGGCCTGGGGCATGCCCCAGACCCAATGCTTTAAACAGTGTGGTTCATGCTTGAGGCCTATGCCTAGGGGAGACCCACACGACTCCTGCCTTAAGTGCTTGGGCGAAGAACATCACACAGACCATTGTAAGATCTGCAAAAGCTTCAAGCCAAGAAGCAGAAGGGAGAGGAGTGCCCGGCTAAAGCAGCTGCTCATGGAAGCGGCCCTGGGCATCCGGTCCAAGCCCCCGATACGTCGGGAACTTCGGTACAAGCGCCCCGGCTTCGACGAAGCGACCAGCGCCGAAGCCCTTGGGACCAAGCGGACACCACCCCTCCCCCAAAAAGAGGGCTCGGCCCCGCTCCCACTCCCCGGTGCCTAGGAAGGTGCACAAAGTGGAGAGAGGCTGGTCCCCACAAAGGGAGCCTATGGTTAAGACCCCAGTCCCAGAGCAGCAGACCACCCAAGGACCTATGACAGGCCCAGGGTCCCCGGTGCTGCAGAGCGGGATAGAGAAGCTGGACATGCCGTCCACCCTGGGCACTTTCGAGGCGGCCCAGGACCTGATAGCCATGACGGCACGGGAGTCCCCTGCCTCTTCCCACTTAACAACCAAGACGGGGGTGCAGTCTAAGGGAAAACCCCCAATGGCTGGACTTAAGCCCCCATCTCCCGAACCGGAGAGCTGCCACCGATGGCCTCCCTCTCCCTCCAGACACCGGGCGACTCCAATATGAAGCCCCGGTCCCAAGGATAGGCCCTCACCTCAACCCCGCTACAGGCCCCCCTACCACTTCAGATCGTCGTCCTGGAGTAGGTCGGGGTCTCACCGAGCGTCGCCAGCCCGGCACCAGGACTCCCGGCACCGATCCCATTCCCGAAGCCGTTCAAATTGTTGGTGCTGTTCTCCATCTCAGCACCGCTCCCCATCGAGACACCGCTACCCATCCTGGCACCGCTCACTATCCCGGCACCACTTGCTTTCCCGGTGCCACTCATCTTCACGGCACCATTAGCTGTCCCGGCACTGGTACCGGCACCGTTCGCCGCAGCACTGCTCTTCATAACGGTGCCGTGCGCCACATGAGCACCGTTCTCCGGCATGGCGCGGGCACTCCTCCCCCCGGTGGTACTGGAGGCATTCAAGTCACCTTTCTCTCCAGTCCCAATCTACATCCCCGCACCGGGTGGACTGGCACCACCGATCACCTAGAAGCCGATCCTGGTCCCAATGCCATTCGCCAGATTGCCCGCATAAGCAAACAACAGCCTCAGCACCACCCTGGTCTCCGAGACCAGAGTCTCAGGCTTCAGTAATTGAAGCCCCCAAACAGGGAGAGCCGCAGAGACCCCGATGAGCGTGTTTTCAGTGGGTCCCTGGCAAACCCCGTGGCAGGCCCCCTAACACTGGCCATTCTGGACACCGTGGGCCTACCATCAGGCCCAGGGATCTCACCCTCCAGGGCAGCCCTCCTTAACCTCAGCTAAGGAGAAAATGTGCCGGGTATCCCCCAGCCCCAGCCTCCCTGGGACAGGACCCAGAGGCGTCCGAAGGTAGTACCTCTAGCATAGGTACGCCAGAGAGAGAGGAGGCAGAGCTGCCGGACCAGGGAGAGACAGACCCAAAGGGACCGCAGGTGCCCGAGGGGGACCACAGGGCATCATCATCCTCATCACCAGACAAGGCCTTGATGGAGCCATCATCAACAACCCCGCCGACAGATTACAAGGCGCATCAGGCCCTTCTGAGGAGGGTCGCGCAAAACCTCAACCTCCATATAGAAGAGGTGCAAGACGATCCGGACCCCATGACTGATATCGTAGCCACAGAGGGGCCATCAAGGATTGCATTCCCCCAATCAAAACGGTCCTGTCAACTACCAAAACCCTGTGGCAATCTCCCTCGTCAATACCACCCACAGCAAGGGGAGTCGACAGAAGGTACTTTGCACCCTCGAAAGGGCACAATTATCTCTTTACACATCCTCAACCAGACTCCCTTGTAGTTTCAGCAGCCAACGACAAAGACCGGCAAGGCTCCCAGGGCCCAGCACCAAGGGCTAAGGACCCCAAAAGGCTAGACCTGTTTGGTAGAAAAGTCTACACTACTGGAAGCCTGCAGCTGAGGATTGCCAACCAGCAGGCAATCCTCAGCAGATACTCCTTCAACTCCTGGGACTCCATGCTAAAGTTTAAAGACCAGATCCAGCTGGAGTCCAAGGAGGAGTTTGGGGTCCTAGTCAACGAGGGGAAGGCGGTAGCAAGGACCTCCCTGCAGGCAGCCCTGGATGCAGCAGACTCAGCAGCCTGGGTGATGGCTTCAGGCCTCACTATGAGACGATGCTCGTGGCTGCAAGCCTCCGGCTTCCCTCCGGAGGTCCATTCTACACTGCAGGACCTCCCCTTTGAAAGGAAGGGCCTGTTTTCTGACCAAATGGACTCCAAGCTGCACAGCCTAAAAGACTCTAGAGCAACCCTCAGATCAACAGGAATGCACACCCCTGCGACCCAGAGGAAACACTTCAAACCTTCCTCAAACAGGAAAACCTACCCCTCCCCACCCCCCAGACAGGACCACTCCAGGGGCAGGGGTAGGAGTTACAAACGTAGGCTCCCCCACCAGTCCAACTCCGGAAAGAGCACAGGGAAACACCTTTTTAGGGTGTGCCTGGGGATGACATACCAGTCCAACACCAGGATCCTTACCGCATTCTGAGGCAGGCTGTCCCATTTCCGCGAGGCATGGTCCCTCATCACCATGGACAAATGGGTGCTCCGCACCATAGAAGTGGGATATTCCATCCAATTCTCATCCCTGCCCCGCCCTGACCCACCATCCCGCCCTCTTATGCAGGGAGCGATGCACCTATGGGAAGAATGTATATCCCAGGCAGTATACCCCAAAGCCTTGCACCTCCTGGGCACTCAGAACACCCTGGCAGACCACCTCAGTCTGGCATTCGCAGCCCACGAATGGTCGATCAGAGCAGACGTTCTTTGGGAAATCTTCCGAAGGTGGGGGTTTCCCCATCTAGACTTCTTTGCCACCAAGGGGAACAGGAAGTGTCACCAATTTTGCTCCTTCCAAGGCCACAGTCCGGGATCACTAGGGATCACCAGCCTTTCTCCTGGACTGGGGTCGGGACTCCTCTATGCCTTCCCCTTCCTTTGCCCTAGTCCACAAAGTCCTCCTAAAAGTGAAAAGAGACAAAGCGTCAGTTATCCTAATCACTCCCGCCTGGGCAAGGCAGTATTGGTTCCCGACCCTCCTGCAACTGTCAATCAGTCCCCCCGTTCGCCTACCAGCCTGCCTGAACCTGATCTCCCAGTCCTATGGGAGACTATTGCATCCCAACCTGGACTCGCTGCACTTAACAGCGTGGAAGCTATGTGGCTGACTGAGAGGGAGAGGGTCTGTTCAAGCCAAGTCAGGAATATACTACTTGAAAGTAGAAAACCTTCCACAAGGAAAGGCTACATGGCCAAATGGTCGCGCTTCGCCAAGTGGTCAGCCCAGAAGGGGGTAGAACCAGAAGGGCTCAGGTTCCCCTCATCCTAGACTACCAACTTGAGTTGAAGCATACAGGGTTGGCCATGTCATCAATTAGGTTGCACCTAGCAGCCATCTCGGCCTTCCACGGGGGGAGGAAGGGAAATCCGTATTCTCGCACCCGTTAGTGTCTCACTTCCTGAAGGGCCTAGAAAGACTGTACCCTCCAATATGCAACCCAGTCCCTGCATGGGACCTAAACTTGGTCCTCTCGAAATTAATGGGGCCTCCCTTCGAGCCTCTGGGATCCTGCTCTTTACTTTACCTTTCATGGAAAGTTGCCTGCTCAGAAGCAATTACCTCAGCGCGCAGAGTCTCAGAGCTGAAAGCCCTTACCTCTGAGTCCTCATATTTCATAGAGATAAGGTACAGATGTGCCTGCATCCGGCTTTCCTTCCTAAAGTAGTTCCCAGCTTCCATTGCAACCAGGAGATTTTCCTCCCAGTTTTTTTCCCGAAGCCTCACACTGTCAGAAGGGAAAGGGCTCTTCACACCTTAGATGTCCTCAGAGCACTGGCCTTTTACCTGGATAGGACCAAACCTTTCAGGAAAACTTCTCAGCTGTTTGTGGCCATAGTAGAGAGGATGAAGGGCAAACCAGTATCATCACAGAGGATCTCCTCTTGGATTTCCTCCTGCATAAAGACATGCTACAACCTGGCTAAGCACCCAGCACTAACGGTGCACTCGACCTGAGCCCTGGCCTTGTCGACTGTGTTCTTAGCACATGTGCCCACTCTCGAGATCTGTAGGGCGGCCACATGGTCGTCGCTTCATACTTTCACCACTCACTACGCCATCCAGCAACAGAGTAGAGATGACGCAACAGTAGGGAGGGCTGTCCTCCAAGCTATACTATGAGAATTCCGACCCCACCATCCATAGGCCAGCTTGTAATCCACCTGAATTGGAATTGGCATGAGCACACTTGAAGAAGAAAAACAGGTTTCCTGCCTGTAATGTATGTTCTTTGAGAGGTGTGCTCATGCCCATTCCAATACCCACCCGCCAACCCCTCTTGTTGGAAAGAGGCAAGAAGGAACGGGAGGGTTGTCGGGTCAGCAGGGCTATATATACGACGCCATGAGGGCGCTACTCCAGGGGGTGCCTGCCTCAACCCGATGGGTACCGCTGGGGAAAAGTCTCCGACGATTCATGCACGCGGCGCGCGTACACCTGTATTGGAATGGGCATGAGCACACCTCTCGAAGAACTTACGTTACAGGTAAGAAACCTGTTTTTTTTCTGTTCATCAAGAATTTAACAGAGAGTTCTCATAATTCTTTACATGAATCCTTTTGCAAAAGTCTTACATTATTTAGTAATCTGTTGCTTTCTAAGGTGTTACATTCTGGTCAGATATGAAGAAGATTGTGGTGGGGGAGATGATTGTACAATTTACAGTTCATAGATTAGGATTCTTTACAATAAATAAATGAATCCTTCAAACAGCTATAGCCAGAGAACAAATTAAATATTCCTTTGGATGTTGGTGTGCTTATGGGATAAACTAGATTTCTAAAGTTTTTTTAAATTTTATTTTCCAAAAAGGTTAGATGCTAGCTCCGATACCCTAAGAAGCTTTTTTCAATAACACAAAACTACCTTAAAGGTAAATGATTTTTCACACAGCAGTAATAGGGGAATCCATAGATGCTATGGGTCTGCCATGTGTTTGTGCCACATCCTGTAAGGCCCCAGTGCAGGATGTACATCAGAGGGATTCTTACCTGCCGCAACAAACCTTTGGTGCTATTGCGGGCAATTGTAAATAGTAGAAGCAACATGAAGAGGGTTGAGTCAATCTATTGTGGCCCCAGAGATCAGGGGAGACATAAAGGTAGCATAGGAAACAAACACACACAAAAAAGTGCATAAATGAGATATATATGCGTCGATATCAGCAACCACATGCTCATATGCTGTACTCTTGTTGCCCTTTCCCTGCCAGCAGCCTACATTTTCACTATCTCCAATTCTTATATGACGTTGGCACTTAAATGGTAATACACTTTGGGCCTGACTCTACTCTCACACTGGTGCAGATGTAACCCCATTGAAGATAATTGGGTTAAACTGATGTGACATCAGAGTCAGGCCCTATTGATTTCATTTGCCTGTAAAGTATGTAATTGTATAGCTTTATAAAAATTATAATCACAACAATCATAACATTCTTACCTCCATAGTATTTAGATTGTTTTAAACAAAGGAATCTGCAATAACAGTGCAATTTCACAAGGCTCAAGGCTTTTTTTCATGCAGATGACCTTCTCATAAACAAACTAGGGAAATATCTAGATGGAGTTACTGGAAGGGCATATCGTGTAAGATTATAGCTGCTTCCAGTACTGTTCAATATCTTTATCAATGATTTAGATAATGATATAGAGCAGTGGTCTCCAGCCTTTCAGATGGCGCAACACTCGTAGGCTATGTCTACACTTACTAAAATTAGTTCGAATTAG
The DNA here is from genome assembly GCA_007922175.1 of Pelusios castaneus. Classification (NCBI taxonomy): domain Eukaryota; kingdom Metazoa; phylum Chordata; order Testudines; family Pelomedusidae; genus Pelusios; species Pelusios castaneus. The sequence goes on along the minus strand of ML685945.1, from coordinate 462,247 downwards.
TTAATTCGAACTAACTAATTCGAACTAATTTTAGTTAGTTCGAATTAACTTAATTCAAACTAGATAAAATTAGTTCAAACTAAGCAAGTGCCATTCATGGCACTTGCTTAGTTCGAATTAGCGATTTACATTGATTTCAATGAGCCAGTTAGTTCGAACTAACATGGCCACATTGGTTAATTCGAACGAACTAGTTCAAATTAACCCTTACTTCGAATAGGCTATTCGAACTGATTAGTTCAAATTAAGGAAGCCCTTAATTCGAACTAATGAAAGCCTAGTGTAGCCATGGCTTTAGTTAGTTCGAATTAAGCTTCCTTAATTCGAACTAACTTGCCAGTGTAGACATAGCCATAGGTTTCAATGGCAACTGCCCTTCAGAAATAGATCACAATCTACTGGTTGCATACCAAGCTGGGAGGGGATGCAAGTGCTTTGTAGGATAGGTTTACAATACAAAATGATCTGGACAAACTGGTAAAATGGTCTGAAGTAAATAAGATGAAAGTCAATAAGAACAAATGCAAAGTACTCCACTTAGGAAAGAAAGTCAATTGCATACATACAAAATAGGGCGTGACTGTCTAGGAAGGAGTACTACTGAAAGAGATCTGGAGTCAGAGAGGATCACAAGCCAAATGTGAGTCAACTGTTTAACACTGTTGCAATAAAAACAAACATAATTCTGTGATGTATTAGCTGGTGTGTGGTAAGCTAGACAGGAGAAGTAATTCTTCTGCTCTGCTCCATGCTGATACAGCCTCAGCGGAAGTATTGTGTCCAGTTCTGGGTACCATGTCTCAGGAAAGATGTGGACAAAATGAAGAAAGTCCAGAATAGCAGCAAAAAAAATATTAAAGGTCTGTGACAGTGGTTTTCAAACTTAGGGTTGGGATCCAGTACTGGGTTCCAGACCCTCAGGCACTGGGTTTCGGTACCCTCTGCTGCCACTGCCAAAAGACTGCAATGCATTGTTCAAAGATGTAATTGTTAGGTTGCGGGTATAAATGATTTTTTTTTCAACTGGGGTCCCAAGAAAAAGAGTTTGAAAACCACTGGGCTAGGAGACATGATCTATGAGGAATGATTTAAAAAATTGGATTCTTTAGTCTGGAGAAGAGAAAAATGAGGGTGGAACATAACAGTTTTGAAACAAAACATTTACAAGAGGAGGATATGAAATGTTACATGAACATGTTACATGGACATGTTACAAGGAGGAGGATATGAAAAGCAGCAAGGGGCTTAAATTGCAGCAAGGGATATTGGCAATATCTACACTTGCAAATTAGTTCGAATTAAAGAAGCTTAATTCAAACTAACTAAAATTAGTTCGAATTAGTTAGTTCAAATTAACTAATTCGAACTAGCTTTTGTAAGTGTAGACATAGCCTTAGGCATTAGCTAAAACTTCCTAACTGTTAGGCTACTTAAGCACTTGAATAAACTACCTAAGGAAAGTTGTGGACCCCATTGAAGATTTTTAAGAGCCTGTCAGGGTTGGTCTGCCTCCAGATAATACTTCGTTCTGCCTTAAATGCGGGGGATTGGACTAGTAGACTTCTTAATGTCCCTTCACTTCCTGTTAGTCTGTGATAATTTGATAAAATGAGGGAAAGACAGATAATGATGTAAATGAGCATGATATGTTTGTTTTCCTTCCATATATTTAGAAATCCTGGAAAATCCAAGGGCCTGCATTTAAATCAGTCACCCTTGTAGGGCCAACACTTACTCCACCTATCAGTTTGGCACGATAAGAGGGTCGTGTTTACCCATGACGAATTAATCTTCACCAGTATCTCCAGGGTTAAGCACAATCCAGGATTTTCTTTAACATTAAGCATATTTTTTATGCTTATATTTCAAAGTTCCTTTTTTCCTGCACTCATATCCATGGTAACTATAATAATAAAATCCCTCCTCATTAATATCTGAGGATGCGTCTACACTTAAAAATTAAGTCGACTTAAGCTTGCTTAAGTTGACTTCATTGAATCTGCTTCTACACTACATTTTCCTTAAGTCGACTTAAGCAGCAGCTTAAGTCGACTTAAGGAAAATTAAAGTCGACTTTATAAAACCTACTTTAAAATTTACTTTACTGGCTAAGTCAACTTTATTAAGTCGACTTAGCCAGTGTAGACGCAGATTAGCCCTAAATTGACTTTAAGTCGACTTAAAGGGCTCTAGGGCTTTCCCACTGCCCTCCCTGCAAGGGTGGCTGGCACAGGCAGAACCTGGCATGCCTCCCCCCCCTCCCCCGCCACAGGGCAGGACACAGCCCTGCCAACCCTGCTCCTATGCCCTCCCAATGTCCCTGTCCTGCTCAGCCCCCATTGTACCCAGGTACAGTGGGGCAAATGCTGAGCCCCCTGCCACTGTGGACCAGTCCCAGGTCCACCTAGCTCCTACAAGTCAACTTAGGCCTCCAGTGTGGACGCTCTAAGTCGATTTGGCAGGGTCCCCTTTAAGTCAACTTAATTTTTGAGAGTAGACATGCTAAGTTGACTTAACAAAGTTGACTTAAAGTCGACTTTGTTAAGTCGACTTATTTGGCCAAGTGTAGACATAGCCTGAGGTACCCATTTTATATCCCACAGGGCCTGGCAGAGTGTGGAACTCTGTTATAATCTGATCTGATCTATCAGGAACTCTTTAATGAGTTTAAAGAGAAAAAGTAATCATACAGAAAGGGGAACCACGGACAAATTGTTAAGGATTAGTACAGAAGAATAGCAGAAGCATGTAGTGACAAAATCAGAGGGTACATCTACACTATAATTAAATGAGTGTCTTGAGTCAGCTGTGGAGTTGAAAAAGTGCTGGGTAGATGTTTGGATTCAGGCTGGAACCTGAGCTCTGGGACCCAGCAAGGAGGGAGGGTCCAGCCTGAATGTCTACACAGCAAGTTTTAGAGCAAAAGAAAGATGCAGAAACATGTAGTGGGGAAGGAGAACTAATGATGGATAATATCAAGAAAGGTGAGGTATTTAATGCATGTTTAGCTCAGTCTTTACTGTAAAGGTAATTTGTGAATAAATACTTAAGACAAGTAATATTTACATAAGGAGGAAGGAATGTGAGCCAAAACAGGGAAAGAACAAGTTAAAGAAGTTTTAGATAAATCGGATGTATTCAGTTCCAAAGGGGTAGCTGTGTCAATCTAGTTCAGCAAAACAAACAAGGAGTCTTGTGGCACTTGTAAAGACTAATAAATTTATCGCATGAGCTTTCTTGGTAGAAAATTCCATTTCATCAGACACTTGAAAATGGAGAACTTACAGAATGGAAGGAAAATAAATGCAGGGAAGTGTAAGTCATAGGATCAGGTCAGATCAGGTCAGCAAATCAAAGCAGTTGTTTAGATTCAAACAGTGGAGAACAGCATATTAAAGGGAGGTGGAGGTAAAAGAAGGCAAAATCACTGGTAATAAAAAAAACCTGAAATCCCTATTTAACCCTAAGGCAATGGTTTCAAATTTTCATAAGTTTGTATTAGATGTATTCAGGTGGGGATAACTTCACAATGTCCTTTCCTCCTCCACATTTGTATATTTCTGTTATCTCATTTCTGAAGAAGTTTGTCCCAGTAAAGATCATAGCATTACAAAGACCTAAAGGTGCATTAATTTCTACTTTCCAATAACAATCCCACGCTTTTTACATATAGAAGTGATTGTAAAGCTTGCTCTGTTTGTTGGATTTGTGGCCTTGGAATTGGAAGCCCTCTCTTTATTTTCAGAACACATGAAATCTTCATAACCACAGTGCAATCCCTCCCACATTGTTCTGTTCTATAAGGCTCACGTTTCTTCGTGGTGGGGGGAGAGAGAAAAATTGTTCAGTCTGCATACCCAATTAGTCCTTGGCTATCTGCTGATACCCTAAACAAAGGAGTTCATATGCTGCCAAATAAATATAATAATGATGTTTGCTATATGGACATCTGTCCACTAGAAAGTAGACTGAGACAGCCAATGCATTTCACATAGTTCATTGAACAAAATGACTTAGTGGTACAACTGATCTTGGCCAAGTTACAGCTAGAAACCAAGTACTAAATGGTTTACACTATCTGTTCTCTGATTCCCATAGGGGACATGGTGAAAATTTTACATACCCATGCTCATCTTGACATAGGAATATTCTTTGAGTCCTTAATCTTTCATGAGGTCACAGATGGAATAAAAATATAAAATGCATTTGCTTTTTTTATTTTCTTGAACGGGTTGGGAGTCTGATAATCTATAGTACTAGGTTAATAAACATGGGTAATATCTGTGCTGAGTAAGTTCAGCTATCTATTAGTCTTAAGTCCGAAGTATCTCAGAACATTGCACATTATTACAGGCATCTTCTTTGTGGCAAAATGGCTCTTGTTTACATCTGCCCTGCTGTGCTGAGAAGTAAAAAGAAAAGAGAGATTTATTCAAGTTATAAAAGTCGGAAGATTGAAAACACCTTTTTTCATAATCTTGTTAAATTTGTATCTTTATTTTTGCACAGGGACAGAAATAACTTAGACATCTACTGTAACGCATTTGAACACTATTAGTAATGTTAGGATGCAGCAGCTGCATAGATTTTATTGCAGACATCCCTATAAATCTTTGTCTCTGACTATAAAGCAGTAATATGCTACAGCTGGCATATACTTATAATTTTTAATGTGGAAAAATGAGTAAAACTGCTCCAGTGGGGTGCATTAATGATGATTAAATCTTCTATGGGGTGCCAGGGGACCTTTTAAACTTGTCTGTCGAGTCATCTTTCATTCCAGAAGCAAGTGAATTGAAAAACTACCCTTAATCTCGTAGTTCATGAAAACACTCATGCTCACGCTTAATTTTACACAAATGAGTTGTCCTGTTCACTTTAATGGGACCACTCATGTACATAATGTTAAGCAAATCCATAACTATTTGTAGGACCAGAGCCATAGAGTATATATGCAGAGATAAATACAGTTTCAGAAATAGATACATTCAAACATTAGTATATATAAGTTCGTACAGGCAAACTGGTTTGTTGTTGTAGGGTTGTCTGTAAGTGCTCGGCTGCTGTCACTGATTTTTTGTTCAGACACAAGATTAGTAGGCCATTCCTATTTTAAAATAAACAAGAAAAAGGATTAATCCGACAAACAGACACAAAGGGTAAATAGACAGGCCAAATTTATGGCTTCTTATATGTGACACTGTGCTTCTAAAATTATTAATCAGATTTAAAGGACACAGATGACTCGGTGACATCTGTTCTAAATCTGGAAATTGTTGAAGAAAGGCAGGGCAGGTCACAGTTTAATGAAAGGACCAAAACAATTCCAACAGATTGTTTGTTGGTTACTGAATTTTAGGTTCCTTCCTCTTTAGTAATAAACCAGAACCTGGTATTTACTGAGCCTCCAGAAGCAATGATATACTTGTTTATCAATATTGCTTTCCAGAGATATATTGACAAAGGAAACCGAACATATACCTGGACCGCTGTGAATGGCACAGATTACAGGTAATTAAATGTCTGTGCTTGTTTCTAATTTTTAATGGAAAGTGTGTGTTTATTTTGATGTATAATTTTATTCCTTTGAGATTAACATTAAGATGCTTAGGCCTAGTCTAGGCCGTGGGGCTAAATTGACGGGAGATACGCAATCTGCATGCAGCAGAATGCCTGTCTTCCATCAATTTAGTTACTCTTCCTTACCATGCTGTCTTCACTCCGCTGCATTGACAGCAATGCTCTCTCTTCGATGCAGTGTTACTCCACTTGGAGAGGTGGAGTTACTCAGTTGACATGAGAGCACTTCTGGGCTTGATTGAGCGGGTCTACAATGGCTGCTCAATTGATCCCGCTGCGTCGATCATGGCCTTAGAAACCAACTATTTCTGTCCAAACAAAATGGAGAGATGTACATTGGTGCAGTGCACCTTCCTTGAGGATTACCCTATCTTCAAAACCTAATGGGCTAAGGCCCAATCTTGAATAAAAATAAACAAAAAATCTCCATTGTCCACTATGAATGTCTTGCCTTAGAAAACATACAGGGTCAGGCCCTCAGTCATTCATGAAGCTTTCTAAGCACCTCGCCTTCTAGCAAAGTTTCACTATACATAGTAAGATAATTGTGTGGTTCATAATATAAATTGTATGTGGACTGTGTCTTTTAAGGGATCTCATAAGTTCTGCAGCACTCCTACAATCTTCGTAGTGTTTGACTTGTAGCTGTGTCTTTGGTGTGGCCCTCTCGTTCAGATCCTCATCTAATCCCACCTTTTCTTGCAGTCTCTCGAACAATAATTTTCATTCCCACACTGGCCTTTGCAAGTAAAAATTTTAAAAAAGGAAATAATAAAAAGGAAAAGCTAACGTCATGCCCTTCCAAAACAAGTAATATCACAACTTTCTTTTGTGTTAACCTCCTTCTCAGTCTTGTACTCTATTTGTCATGTCATATCATATCTACCCTACATGATCAGATCGTGGGGACAGGAATAGTGGTATTATCAGTTGCACTAATGAGGCTGTATACAAATGTCAAATTACAATTATATAATTATGTATATAAAATCATCTGACAATAGATAACACCAGAGAAAGATAACACTGTTTAGAAAAGGCATACACCACTTGTAATTGCTATGAGGGGCATGATTTCAGACACGAGAGCTAGGCATTGTTGTGACATTGGAAGGGATATGACATCTTAACATTTTCTTCCTAAAGTATTTGGGCTCTACTTGGTCCAAGAAAGTTAGCATACTTTAGTTCCAAAACTGAGTGGCTTTTAACATTATCAACCTTGGGCCCAAATTATATGACATTTGAATGCCCTAGTTAGGGCACTCATGACCTTGCAGGATTGGGCAAATCATCGCAAAGCAGTATTACTTTCAGCGTTTTGTTTTGTGTACATAGTGTGAAACTGGAAACAGCATTGAAAGAAATATTTTATTTTTAACAAAAAATATGTAATATTGAGAGTTTTGTCCAAAATAACATCATTTGCATTACTTTAATGACTAGAGACATCAACCAAATTTGGATACTAGTCAGATGTATAGTGAATTGCAATCTCTGACCCAAATATTTTACAAAACAAGAAATCAATCCCTTAAACCTAGTTATTGTGAATTAAAGTAAAGCACTGGCTTTATCTATTCAGTTCAGAAACTTGTTCTTTTGCTAGTCCCATTTTTATTTTTTGAAGGAAAGTGGGGTATTTTCCATCCTGTCTTTCTATCTAGTAAGCAGTATAGATGCATCTTTCATTTATATGAGTGCTCAGTTCTTTCCAAACTGCTCTCATAGCTGTTTTTCATAGTCTGAGAGTCAGCAGTTAATCTGCTGGAGTCACATTGCAGAAGTCCCATTAAACATAAAATTATAGATTTTAATTAGTAGTTCTGTTAGCAATAACTGTTAATGGCAGGTAAGCTTCTCCTGATTTCCCTTGAGGGGAATTGGTAGAAGGCTATCACTAAATAATCAGCAATCTCACTTCTGTGCTGGTTAAATGGCAAATGCATTATTAAAGGTCATCTTGCTTATGGCTCATTTGTGTAGCTTGTTTTAATGTTAATTTCTGCAGCCAGCCATTAGAAGTCAGTGGTAAGATGCACTTTTATGTTAATGAAAATTGACTGCAAACATTAAGGATACAAGATGAAGAATCCCACATCTCTGAGGGGATTTATATCTATTGCCTTTCACATCCTTTAAAAAAAATTCTACTCTCAGATTCATGTATTGATTTTTCATGGCAAAAGGCAGAATCATTTGTAAACAACAGTGGATATTGAAATCGAAGGCGATGCATTAGAAAACATAGCATACATCTTAAGGCGCTCTTATGTAGTCCAGTTTAAGGAATGCTTTTGTCCAGAAATGACTGTATTACTTTAAAAAGATAGTCTGTCTCTCAGAGATAATGCAAGTTCAAGTATTGCAGGTTTTAGCATTAAGTACTAGTACTTGCCTTATTACTAACACAGGACTCTGTCAGCACCATACTGTTTTCATAGCAGTTCTGAATTATTTGTGATTTTTCAGCTGTTCTTTATGTCTAACTTTCATTGGCCATATCCATAAAAATTGTGACAGGCCCATGAATTTAATGATAGGTGTAGATCCTGGAATGCCCCCACTTTATTTCAGGCTCCTTTTAGATATAGTTAATTCCAGTTCCATTTAGGTGCCTGACATTAGTACTGTGGCAGTGTGGGACTGTAATAATCAAGTTGTCTCATCTCACAGTAATTTTCATCTCTAACTTGTTAATTGTTTTCAAAGACACATCAAAGCTAACGTGAGGAAACTGCTGTAAAACGTATGAGTTCCCCGCTGAGCTAAATGTCTCTTTGGTTGTTTTGTTTATGCCTTTCTTGTTTCTGTTGCAGTTTGGCCTTGGTATTGCCATCCTACAGCTTTTACTATATTAAAGCCAAAATAGAGGAACCAATAATTCAGGCCAGATGTAAGTACTTTGAAGAGTCTCTGGGTTCTGACCTACTTCTGACACTCGTTCATAAAGCATGTGGAGTTCCATAATGTTATCATAATGTACCCCAAATCGGCAGCAATGATTCTAACCCACTGTAAACATCCAAGGTACAAAAAATATTCTACACGGATAGAATATGTGCAGATACCCCAGCGTCACTGACAGCACTTTCCCTTTTGCTATGTACCTATAGAATCATTGCTTTGGGTATCCTTTGTTGGTATTGTTTTAAGAGTCTGCTAGCTGACATTTAAACATCCCACCTGCTAAATATTAGCATATAGGCTACAGAGCAAAGCTTCTTTTCATTCCAAAGGGGTAGCCGTGTTAGTCTATTGTAGAAAGACAACAGAGTCTTGTGGCACTTTTAAAGACTAACAGATTTATTAATCACATGAGCTTTCGTGGGAGAAAATCCCACTTCTGTTAGTCTTTAAAAGTGCCACAAGACTCTGTTGTCCTTCTTTTCATAGTTTGCAGTAGTTGCAGTGCTGTATGTAGCAATTTCTCATGCTGCTCTTATAGATAAAGTAATATTAGGGGCTATTTAGTGTTGGCTTACACTTAAGCGTTTATGTTGCACTTTGTAAATAGTTTCCGTGAATGTCTATAGCACCTTATTTGGATAACATTCATTTCAAGCCACTTCCAGATCCTAGAAAACTAACTGGAAATAATACTTACGGTGTATTTCCAGCTATAAAACTTCTGTTTATTTTGTTTGACCATAGTTGAGCCAGTAAATGAAGCAAGGGCCATCATATTCTTTTAACATTATCCAAGTATTAATCCAAGCCTGAATGAATTCCGTTTGCATTAAGAAATATATATATTTATGTAAGAACTTAGTTACAAGACCAAAACATTTTCTACTTTTGTTACAAATCTTGTCAGTAACCAACCATTCCAGTTAGCTCAGAGAAAGCTTGGTTAGAAGATGTTTCATTGACAACCATGACATCTATCACCACCTGCGGATAAAAGATACAACATGATAAGCTTTTAACAACCAGTTGTTTTCTATTATTTATTTCTTAAACTTAGCAAATAGGGACTAGTGATTAAAGTTTTAATGAGGTAAAAAAAATGGTTCTGTTTATAGACTAGATCTATTGGTGTCAGACCTGCACCAGTATGCCCATCAAGAGATCCTTGAAATACCCACAGCAGATAGAAGGTACTTCAGCAATAAGTGACAAGGACATTCTCTCCAGTCTTAAGAGATGTTTGGCTTTTTTTCCAGACTGCAGCTGTACATAAATTGAACCTATGATCTATGCACAATATTTTTATTCAAGGGGTGGTTGAATAAAATATTGGTTTGTGACCCCTTTTGCTTTACCCTGTTTTTTTCTGTTTCCCTGCTTTCTCTTTCTGATGGATTTTCACAGTCAAAGAGGGCAAGTATATTCTTGTTGCTCAATTTCCTTCTGTTTACTGCAGTTGATATTTTCCACTTATATTTCCATTCCTACTGCACATTCTCCTTTGTCTTCTTCATTTCTGGATTTCTCCCATGGTCATTGGGCACCATAACAACAGGAAAGGGGAAACAATTTCTAAAATGTTTTTATGTTTTCATACACGTTTCACTTTGTGGCTAATCTCTAATTCCTGTTTGTCTGATCCTATCACCTGTTGGTTCTTTCTGATACTTAGATATATCATTACTGTTTTAAAGACCACTCTTTTCAATAACACTGAAAGGGACTTATTGTAAAAGTGATGCTTTATAACTTTATTAATGAAAATATTAGAGTAAATGTTTTTCTTTATGTTCTCAACCTTAAACATCTCAAGTATTTTGAATTATCATAGTGTAATGCCAATGGAAATTTCACGTATACTTTGAATTATCATATTGTCATATTAATGAAACAATGTCTCAGACTGAACTTGCTTCAACTGTTCTGTTATTGTTTAGTGTATCACTGCATAACAATAATTTCTTCCTGCAATGTGGAATACTGATTATAGTATATGTCCTTTAGAGATCAAAATTTTTAACATTCACAGATGCATGCAGAAGTTAGACAAGTAATTTACATAAAAAAGGAAAATCATGACAACTCTGGTGACAAAATCCTGTTTACTTATCTGATATTCAACCTTCATCTTTGTAGATTCAGAAACTCTAAAGTTTGATCACTTTGATGAAGCCGGCTATACCTTTATAGCACCAAGGTTGGTCAATTTCCCAGTTCTAAGCATTATACACAGCAGTAAATAAGAAGTCTTGATCAGGTTAGTGACATTTATGAAGCATGGACTTGCCCAATAAAACTTAATTTTGCACAAGAAATGTGCTGGGAAAAATTGTTAAATATAAGAGCAATGGCTAAACTCAGTTTTCCAAGTTCAGATAGCATTTTTATTGAAAGAATCTGAGTAACACTTTCTCAGGTTACTATATCTTATAATCTATCATGTAGCACTCCATACTCTGCAGTGCTATGATGTTTGGAAGGATTGAATGGAAAAATGCACACTCACACTGAGCCTAATTTATGTATTTATTGAAAGTTGTAGGTGTAGGGGCCATGATGTTGGGACTCAGGAGTTCTGAATTCTATTCCTGGGTCCAGGTGATATATGACTAGCCAGATTAACCACGCCATGCCTCAGGTTCTGCACCTACAAAATCGGTATAATGATATTTAACTCTTTTTTAAAGTCTTTTGAGATTTAAGGATGAAGAATATTTCCAGAAAAGCTACAATAACAATTATTAGTATTAGGCTATAACTCCATTGACTTCAGTGGAGTTACAACTGGGATGAATCTGATCCAATAAGGGCATTAGTTTCCTGGGGTTTCCCAAGGGATTGTTCTTTCCTAATCCATTACATTTGTGCAACTGAAACATATTAGCATAAATGCTACATATAAAGACTGACTAAAGCAAGTGGTGATAAATAACAGAGAAGTCACATATACACAATCAGTCTAAAACGATTCAAATTCATTCTAGCTCAAACGCGCAAGCTTTTGTAGCCAGTTAAAGACATAGTCTGATATAGAGATCACATATAAAGCAAATTGTGTTTTCTTGGTTGTTTGGTTGGTTGATTGGTTATCCCCTCTAAAGCTGATCAGGAGCACTTAATTTTTTTGGGGTGGAGGTATTGATAATGGACTGCAGCCATTAACAGTTGCTACTAAATTCCTTGATCTTGCAATTGATGTATGTGGGCAGAAGCAGACACAGAGCCCCATTGAAGTGCCAACTGCAGGACTGAGGGCTAAATTCTGCTTGGTTTCTTTTTTCTCCATGATCTAATAAGAGACTAGCAGGAAGGTGGCTTCTTTCTAAAGGAATATTTGAATAAACTTCTTCTTTTGCATACCATATAAATTGCGTTGTGAAAATGATCTACTCCTCCTTGCTACTAGTATTTGTTCCACACCTATCTTCTCTCTATCATATACTCTACTATGGAAAATCTACTGCATATTTTAATTTGAAATAAGTGAATTTAATTCCCTTTCCTAGCTAATGTTTCCCTTTAAACTGCACAGTGATTTTTGGTATACTTACTTACGGTTCTGTTTCAGAGAATCACACGGGTATGTGGTCATACCAAATTTGTGTAAATAAAAACACGTTACCCATTGAATTTCATGTCTGTGGGGGAGTAGTTAGTCTTTAATGCAGTTTTAGCATTGTTCACTCTTCACTTTATCTTAAGAGATTACTTTAAATTGTAATAATAAGATTTCTAGTATATTTTGGCTAGAGATCGCCTCTACTTAACCAATAATGTAGGTTGCTTCCCTCGGCTGGGTCACTGAAAACACTTTAGAAGATGGCTAGGAAACTGGTCTCTTCCCTTTGAAATCTGCAAAGAGGGTCAATGGAATGTTGCAGAATCCTGTTTCATTTTCTATTATAGTACACTAGCACTGATCTGAGGGCCTGCAAAACTCTGCCTGGCTTGTGGGAAATGTGATCCATTTATTGGCCCCAGTCACATCTGAAACAAATCTAACAAGATTGATGTTTTGTTCTTTTTCAGAGAATACTGTAATGATGTAAAAATATCAGACAACAACACAGAATTTCTTTTAAATTTCAATGAGTTTATTGATCGCAATACTCCAAATAGCCCTTCGTGTAAGTATTTTATTCAATTCATTCTCCTCCTTTTCACAGAAAAAAATATGAAAACATGGAACCTGCTTCAATATGATAACTCTCAATATGTCAGTGTTTCATGACTTTTTTGTTGTTCTTTTTGTTTATTCGCTTAATGGAATTACATACAGGCAAGAGCATTGAACTTCTCTGAGATTTTATTTATGCTCAAGAGACAGCTTGGAGGATTGGTTTGCAAATTGCTGTGACCAGTTAGAAATCTACCCAAATAATATGAAGCAAAATGTATTCAATAGCTTACAGACTTCCCTCATGGATTGTTTTCCAGCCTCAGCCAAAATTTCAGTTGGTTCCCTTCTACACTCCTTCACTCTTTCTGGTTTACATTTTTTTTCCAGCCAAAACAATGCCACAGACAGAATTTAAAAGAAAAAAATAATCTTTTTCTTGTGTCTAATATTTACCAACTTCCATAGTCAGTTTCAACACAAGAGTATGGGTATAAAGATCATTCAGACAGCTCTATTCTGAAGAGTGTGGTATAGCCCTTCAAATAGTTTGAGAGCCCTCTAGTGGGCCTTTTTTGGCAGGAGGCACCAGAAACTAAGAGAGCAGGTGTGCATGCATGCTGAGCAATTCTATGTTTGCTATAATTAGTAAACATGGCTATTTGGATCCCTGCTGTGTCCGTGTCTTTTCTTCCTAGACTGAATGTTGTGTAGAGAGCAAATATACAATTATTGTTAGGTTATGGTGTCTTCTACAGTAGAAAACAGGGAGGCTGCCTAGAGGTATAACTGACTATTTTAAACATATACTACTAATTCCTATTCACTACAAGAGATATATTCCTTTTATAGTGTTGCTTTATAATTTCATATAGGATGGATTCCACTGAATTTGAAAGTCTGGGTACTGCTCACGTGAAAGCTTATCCTATTTGTAACTAAGAACGAGTGCACCAGCTTCTCTATAAAGGACTTCTCACCAAGTATTCAAGAGAGCAGCTTATTATGATTACTAAATTAATTTATAACACTTGTTCGTTCATAAAAAGGGTACTTATAAATGGAATGTGCCATATCCCTAGAAAATATATAACACATAGGATGGCAAACTGCTAGATCCTAGCTCACTAAACTACTCAATGACAGTAAGGGTCTCCCCAATTATCACCTTAGTGTAAATCTTCCTTCTGTTAGGGAAAATTGCTGAGAAAGATGTTGCAGAACAGCTTTGACAGCAGCTGGAGTCCTTGGCTCTGTTTGATGCCGCCTGTATGGTTTTAGGCTACATCAGAGAATGGAGAATGCATTGACTATGTTGTTTTATAATTCTACCTGATGATGAATGTATATCAGGTGCCTGTGATATTCATTAAGATCCATAGGCTATAATCAGTCCCACGGACAAAGCTCCTGGCAGATCCAAGAGCAGATGGCATCTCTCAAGTTGCTCCAATCTTTTCTTTGTCCAACTATGCAGGAAGAAGGATAGCAGACACTGTCTGTGATTTAATTAGGTCATAACTTTATTCTTAAATGTCTGGCAGTGCCCAGCACATAAGTGTATGGTGCAGGTAATTACAAAATTCTTTATTGTGTATCCAAGGGCTTCTCTCATTCCATCCTCTTGCCTGTTCTGGTCCAAAGCCAATCCACTCACCATCTATCCCCATGCAAATGAGGGTTAATAAAGAATAATAAATGGGGTTTATAAAGAAGCCTGGATCCCAGCACCATTTCCACTTCTTTACATCCTTTACCAATCTGTTTTATCTGATCCCTGTATCCCTTCCCTGCAGAGTACCTTCATTGGACACCTGCCCCTTCTTTATATAATGAGTAGCAACATCATAGGCTAACTCCTGTTTCATGTTTGCCTCAGCCAAGGACCCCCCCCCCCCACTGAACCCACTCGGGGAAAGGGGGGAAAAAAACACTTTGCCTTCTCCAATCTGGTGATGAGGGAAATATTGCTTCCCAGCCCAGCGAGAAAAGTGCCAACAGCAGATCCTGACAAAACCTTGCATTTCACCAGTTTTCTCGGTCGGAGGGTGCAGACTGTTTTTCCCAGTCCAGTAAAAGAAGGCTTTTCCTGCTGCAGCATAGACTTATATGGTCCCCCATCTCTTCTGGTCACCTGCAGGAGCTGCAGCAGAAATTCACTCCCTGACGCTCTAGCTCTTAAAGAGGAACACACGGATTCCAGCAAGTCAGATGGTGGCCCCCACCACTTCACATGCGGTGAGGTCATTCTGAGAGAGAACCCAGAAGGCAGTGTTGAGCAATTGCTCATCTCAGTATTCTGCTACCAACACCCTCACATTCAACATAATCCCTTAATCCTTCTACCTTGCAATCTCTTTCTCCTGGGCTTTTATAATACCAGCCTCACCCACCCTCCCTAATGTCTGTTGCATCATCATATATTGGCACCCTTTGAGAAAAATAAAACAAACCAAAATCAGAGTGTAGTGTCCCTTGAAATTGGTCAATAGCACTGTCATTATCCACTGGAATCCATTCACATGCAATCATAATTCCAATGGATTCCAGTAGTGCAGGATTGTGCCTCTGTTTAAACTAAGATACCTGCAAAATGGGGTTCCTTTAGTTATTGTCCATTAAGGATCTTCACTGCCTTGGATGAATGCAATCTACTCTTACCATTTATTATTTACTATTTGTTAAGCACCAGGTGCTTGGTATTGTACAAACTTACATGCTTAATAGACCTAAACACTGGGAAAACCAGAGGAAGGTTCAATCGTAGAATGTATATTTAAAACAAACAAGGAGTCCTGTGGCACTTTTAAAGACTAACAAATTTATTTATAGCATGAGCTTTTGTGGGAGAAAATCCCTGACAAAGTGGGCTCTGTCAATCTGTACCTACCCGCAGAAGTGAAGAAACAGATTGACAGAGCCAGATGGGCACCCAGAAGTCAACTACAACAGGAGAAGCCCAAGGAAAAAAACAACAGAACGCCACTGGTCACTACCTACAACCCTCAAGTCAGACCTCTTCATCACATCATCAAAGATCTACAGCCTATTCTACAAGATGATCCCTCACTCTCTCAAGCCTTGGGAGACAGACCTCTCCTTGCTTACAGACAGCCCCCAACGTTAAATGGATACTCACCAGCAACTACAGATCAAACAACACAAACATTAAAGCAGGAACATATCCCTGCAACAGACCACGCTGCCAACTTTGCCCTCATATCTACACTAAAGACACCATCACAGGACCAAATCAAGCCACTTACTCCATCAAGGGCTCATTCACCTGCTCATCCACCAATGTGATTTATGCCATCATGTGCCGGAAATGCCCCTCTGCCTTATATATTGGACAAACAGGACAGTCTCTGCGCCAAAGAATAAATGGACACAAATCTGACATCAGAAATTGCAGCACTCAAAAACTAATAGGGGAACGCTTCAATCTCTCTCCTCACTTCATTGACGACTTGCTAATAGCTGTGCTGAAACAGATGAATAACAAATAACAGCTTCAAAGAGAAACTGCAGAACTCGAATTTATATGCAAATTTGACTCAGTTGTCTTGGGGTTAAACAGGGACTACGGATTTTTCTCTCATTCCAGCAGGTGATTTGACCTCACCTTCCTCTATGTGCTGTTCCCCAGTGTTTGAATCCTAACATCTCTTTTGATTTGCTGTTACAGCCTGGCCTGACCCTATGTCATACACTCCCCTGCATTTAATTTCCTTTCATTCTGAAAGTTTCCCATTTTCAGTGCTTCTGACGAAGTGGGATTTTTTCCCATGAAAGCTCATGTGATAAATAAATCTGTTAGTCTTTTTTAAAGTGCCACAGGACTCTGTTTGTTTTTCCAGATCCAATAGGCCCAGTTCACAAGTAAAAAAAGTACTTTTCTTTTTGTTATCTCAGCAAATTGAGCTTTTTGAGTCAAACTGGATTCTTTCCAGCGCATACGTCATCCTCAATAATAAAGACCCTGTAGGCCAAATTATGCTAGTTATACCTGGAAATCCTTTTGTTTTCAAGTCATACATTCAGTTTCATCCATGCAAAAACATTGCCTTCAGTGGGTTTCTACATGTCCGACTGACTGGAACGTAATATAAAAAAAAAATGCCTAAATGCCCAAGATAAAATACAGTTCAGAACTCAGCCTTAGCTTTGTTTCCTCAACAGAGACAGTAGGAAATATAAGTGATTCTCAATAAAGGCCCTAAAGTTGTTTGTCACAGATATTACTCTGATTAGACAAAGAAAACAGATCTCTAAATAGAAAGAACATGTCATTTTTACATTTTAATTTTTCAGAGTGGAATGAACAGTGCTTTAATATAAGACGCTTAGGCTACAGTGAGTGCACTTAAATAGTTCATTCCTGTTTGGGTTGTATTACCAGTTCCAGTGGTATTCCCTCTTGTAAACATGGAAATATTGTTGGAAGTGGTAATCATTCTAAAATTGGAATTAATGTGTTATGTCGACTATTTTTTTCTATTATTAAAAACGTCACTTAAAGATTACTGTTCTATGAAATTTTATTAAAGATTTTAGTGGATAGATTCAATTATTTCTTTTAGTACCTAACTCCCATTAGCATTGCTAGAGGTTTAAAAGAGACGTGGAGAGAAAAATATGTCCGTTGTGATCTGCCACTATCTGGGATCAATTATCATGAAAGCAGGGGATATCAGATTCTGAGCACTACCATGGGCTAGTTTTCTTCCAAAAGGAACTGCAGTAAAAATGTCTTTATGTTGTTAGACCACCTAGCTGGAGTAATCTGCAACAAGATATGAAATCCTCTCACAATGTAACTATCTTTAAGGCTAATTTGTTTTCTTAATTGTCCACACATTTGTCTTATCTGATGATGTATTGTGGTTCTATAATGTATTACTGTAACTTTGAATGTGTCCCCTGTGTCAGTCTTGATGAGATTATTCACTCAAATGACTTAATTCAGAAAGAAATTTTAATAAATGAAAACTCTAAGATAATAGCCTACATTAGTTTGTAATTGAGTACTGAGGACACATTAGTGTCAGGATGGTACACATGAGGGCTTAGAGAGTAATTAAACCATACAGCACATTGTCAAATTACTGTTAATTTTCAGATTTGAATTCACAATTATATTTGGATTTATTTTCCAAATTGTTTTTTCATAACCATAATTTAAACAAATACTCTTCTGAATAATTAAGATAAGAGTGTTCTGTTCATTAAAATAATGTGTAATAATCCTTCTCGGAGATTATCCTTAACAAAAAAGCCTTTAAAAAGAAACAACTAGTATCATCTCAAAGCTTCTCTAATTCACGTGTAGAATGTAGCTTTAATTTTCATTACTTTTTACAGCTAACCATTTAGGGACAGATGTTGGAGTCCGTATTCAGGTAGAGCTCCCATTTGACCTCACTGGAAATTTGGACCAAGTATAGGTTGCAGGATCTATGCCTTGTACTATTACAGCACAATTCCTGATTTCTTCTCATTATTTTCAGCTGGACAGATTACTTTTAAACAAATACCTTGTCTTTGTTATGTACCTTTTTATGGGACTGTCCAGATGACTTGGATTTTACCATCCCTGATTCTGCAAACAGTTAAACACCTTTTAAAATTTACTTCTATGTCTCCCAAATAATTGGAGTCCTTACAGAAATAAGGTTGTGCAGATGAGTGTTTGCAAGACTACAACTCAAAAGGCTGGTTTTAGTAGGATAATGTAAATAATATCTTAATTAGGATGAGAGTCATTCATTGAAAAGGGATTGAAGCAGTGTTCTCTGCTGGTTAGAGCAGGGGTCTATTTGATTGTGTGACATGTTTGTAATAGATTTCAGATTTTAAATTTAGATTTTAAGTTGGGTTTACTGAAAGGGGTGTGGGGGGGTGTGTGCGCACATGCACTTTGTTTGTTTTTGAGTGAGCCCAGACTGATTTTTGATTTTGCATTAAACTCATAGGCTATGTCTACACTGGCAAGTTAGTTCGAATTAAGGAGGCTTAATTCAAACTAACTAAAGCCATGGCTACACTAGGCTTTAGTTAGTTTGAATTAAGGGCGTCCTTAATTCGAACTAATAAGTTCGAATAGGGCTTTAGAAGTAAGGCTTTAATATGAACTAACTAGTTCGAATTAGCCAATGTGGCCATGTTAATTCAAACTAATTTCTTAGTTCGAACTAACCCGGCCATTGAAATGAATGGGGATCACTAATTCGAACTAACTAAAATTAGTTTGAATTAATTAGTTTAAACTAACTAATTCGAACTAATTTTAGTAAATGTAGACATAGCCATAGGGTGTGTCTACACTTGAAAATTAAATCGACTTAATTTACTCTATGTCTACACTTGAATTTCCTTAATTCAACTTAAGCAGTTCCTTAAGTTGAATTAAGGAAAAGTTAGTTTGAATTAGTAAAACCTCCTTTTGCTTTGAACTAACCCTTAATTCGAACTAGTTAGTTCGAATTAAGTCAATGTGGCCATGTTAGTTCAAACTAACCGGCACATTGAGTTTAATGCAACTGACTCATTCAAACTAAGCAAGTGCCATGGATGGCACTTGCTTAGTTCGAACTAGCATTCTAGTGGGGCCATGCTAGTTCGAATTAAGTTAATTCGAGCTAACTAAAATTAGTTCGAATTAGTTAGTTTGAATTAGCTAATTAGAACTATCTTTGGTAAGCGTAGACATAGCCACGGAGAATTAAAAGTTTCGGTGTGAAATTCAGAAAAACTTGGATGGTTTTGACCAAGGATCATTGTGAGTTAAACTGAGTCCAAAAGTCAGAATGGAACTTGTGGTATGACTGAGAAAAAATATCATAGAAAATATACTTGCAAGATCAGTGAAACACAGACTTCAGCACAATTCAGACTGGGAGTGAGGACGCTGGTTTCTAATCCCAGTTCTACCACTGCCTCATTGAATGGCCTGGAAGTCTTTTTGTTTACTTCATTGGACTTTGGCTCAGCCCTTTTATTTCCCACAACTGTAAAATCTGGTATAATAATATTTCCCTAAATCATTAGGGTGTTGTAAAGAACTTTCTGTTACAAAAAGTGGTTCTACAATAATAAAGCTTGAGAAGCACGTCCTTTGAGTATCTTTTTTTTTCAAAGGTATATAAGGAAGACATAGCTCATCTAATCTATTAGTTTAAAACATGATTTTTATAGTAGTTTTTTATATGAAGGGAAGAAAAAATGCTTGTTGCATTTTAAAATAAAAAATAAAAAAGGAAGGTCTTAGTTTTCCAATTTATACATAGTTGAATTGTGTTTCTTCTCTCTAATCAAGGCAAGGTAGGTGAGGTAATATCTTTATTGGACCAAGTTCTGTTAGTGAGAGAGACAAGCTTTCGAGCCACACAGAGCTCTTCTTCAACTTTGGGAAAGGTATTGCAACCATCTTCTACGTAGAAGAGATTAAATGAAAATTTTTGGTTAATTGCATACTCTGAGAAGGATGTGATATCTGCTATTCAATTGAAAATATGCTCTTCACAGTATGTTAACTTCCATCTTTGTTACAAAGTTGGGATCTTTCCCTGTTAAATGACTGGATAATTACTCTGGTGCATAAGTGGCTTTATAGGATATTATTTGGGTAAAGTGAAAGTTAGGCCAAGACACCTAAAGCTATATGTGTAGGGATTACAGAAATCCAAGACACCATGGTCACTGGTCAGGGTGAACACAGGGCCATCTTTATTTCTTGTTTACAGTCTAACCTCCTTACTAGGATCCCCTTAGTGGCCACTCTGAATAGTGATTCTAAACATTGAAAATTAACACCACAGTATTTAGGCACCTGATTTTCAGTGGTGCTGCCCTTAGTGGGAGTTTTGAGTGCTCAATGTGAGCTGTGAGCACTCACACATCTGAAATTTGGACGACTACTTATAAACTGCCTAAAAATAGATTTAGAAGCCCAATTTTAAATAGACAAGTTTTTTTTAAAATTGCCTTCCGTATTCTGATTTACTATTCTAATTTTAGCCACTTGAGTTTGAAAATTTTGGCCTAAAGTTTTTGATTAAATTAGCATATTTTCTTGTCAGCAACAAGCTACATTTTGAAAACTCAGTTTTATTAATAAATAGCAGGAATCTAATAAGATAGAGTTTCATCTTTAACAGATTTACACACCTCAAAGTCATGTGCTTTCAGGTGACTGTGTTCTCTCTTTTACTAGGTAATACTGATATGGTCATTAGAGTTTTGCTGGATGCAGGATTTACAAATGAACTAGTTCAGAATTACTGGAGTAAGCAGTCTCTGTGAGTGTTCTTTTTATTAACTATGTAGTTTTGGGGGGATTTATACATTTTTATGTATGTCAGGACCTACAGCCTGATAAATTTTGTGATTAGATATCAAAGAAACTGGATTTGTAATATGTATATGTAAGTGCTTAATGCTGATTAGTATAATTTTGTCCCTAAATGATGGTGATTGTGAAGGTGTAGTTTGTAATAGTTCTGATTAGCTTTCATTTAAACTTTTGTTTTTTGTCATAGCAACGGAGTCGTTGCACAATTTGTAGTTACGGATGGTGGAATCACTAGAGTTTACCCTAAAAGGTAAGGGTCATTTTATTTTCAAATAATATCAAAATGTGAAAATAATTCCTGCAAGCCATATCAATAGACTATCCAAGAAATGGATGTTACACGTACAGTTGAGATTCCTTTGGGAACCCCGAGGATATATACATGATGAAAAATGCTATGCTACTATGTAGGTTGTCCTTTAGTTGTACCTTCCTGTATATTGTAGGGGAGGGACTGTTTTATGGACTGCTTTATGGAGTCCTTATGGAGTTGTCTTCTCACTAAATCTGATTCCACCCTACACCACTCCCCATTAAATCAAGATGACCAAATAAATGAATCTCTGAACGTGTGTATAGTTCCAATTCATTAGGACCGCACATGATTGCAGTGGTCCACCTCAGGACTGTTCACTCTGTGATGAGCAGACTCTTAACAACTGTGAATCCCCAAGTGACCATAGGTCAGTTAAGATAATGAGGGTGGTAAGTACTGTATTTATCCTCGTGATAGATGAAATGGTAAGAAAGGTTTAATAAAACAAAACTCTGTGTTTCTTTTTTAACAAACTGATTATGACCTGATTCACTGTTTAGTGTTAGATTGGAGGACATGTGCTAGTAGTAATAAAAAGGCCCAGATTTTCCTAGATGTGATAGCTGATGAATTCCTTCACCAAACTGTTATCGAACCAAGGAGAGAGGATGCCATATTAGATTTGTATTGGTGAGTAGTGAGGACCTCATAGAGGAACTGGTTGTAGGGGACAGCCTAGGTTCAAGTGACCACAAGCTAATTCAGTTCAAACTAAATGGAAGGATAAACAAAAATAAATCTGTGACTAGGGTCTTTGACTTTAAAAGGCCTAACTTTAGAAAATTAAGGTAATGAGTTAAGGAAGTGGACTGGACTGAAGAACTCATTTATGTAAAGGTAGAAGAGGCTTGGAATGGCTTAAGTCAAAGTTCCAGGAACTATCTGAAGCCTGCATTCTCAGGAAGGGGAAAAAATTCATAGGCAAGAGTTACAGACCAAGCTGGATGAGTAAGAATTTTGGACAGGTGATGAGGAGGAAGCACAAAGCCTACAAGGAGTGGGAGATGGGAGGGATCAGCAAGGAAAGCTACGTCTTGGAGATCAGAATATGTAGAGATAAAGGGAGAAAGGCAAAAAGTCAAGCAGTGCTGGACCTTGTGAAGGGAATTAAAGCCAATAGTAAAGGTTCTTTAACTATATAAATAGGAAGAAAACAAAAAAGGAAAAGGTGGGACTGCTAAACACTGAGGATGGAGGGGGAGGTTAAGGACAATCTAGGCATGGCTGAATATCTAAATAAGTACTTTGCCTCTGTTTTTAATGAGGGTGATGACGAGCTTGAGGGTAGCTAATGGGAATGAGGACATGGAAGTGGAAATTACCATATCTGAGGCAGAAGTCAAACTTGATCTGCTTGATGGGATTAAATTGGGGGACCAGATAATCTCCATCTAAGGATATTAAAGTAACTGGCACATGAAATTGCCAGCCCATTAGCAAGGATTTTTAATGAATTTGTAAACTCGGGGTTACACCATAGACGAGAGAACTGCTAATATAGTTCCTATTTTCAAGTAAGGGAATAAAAGTGATCCAGGTAACTACAGGCCTGTTAGTTTGACCTTGGTAGAATGCAAGGTCTTGGAGAAAATTTTGAAAGAGAAAGTACTTAAGGATATTTAAGTTACCGGTAACTGGGATAAAATACAACATGGCTTTACAAAAGGTAGATCATGCCAGACCAACCTGATCTCCTTTTCTGAGAAGATAACAGATTTTTTTGGATAAAGGGAATGTGGTAGACCTAATTTACTTGGATTTCAGCAAGGCATTTGATATAGTTTCACATAGCGAATTATTAGTTGTTAAAAAAGATGGGGATTAATATGAAAATAGAAAGGTGGATAAAGAACTGGTTAAAGAGGAGGCTACAGTAGGTCATACTGAAGGGTGAACTGTCCAGCTGGAGGGAGATTACTAGTGGAATTCCTCAGAGATCGGTTTTGGGGCCAATCTTATTTAAAATTTATTATTGACCTTGGCACAAAAATTGGGACTGTGCTAATTAAGTTTGCAGATGACACCAAATTGGGAGGTATTGCCAATACAGAGAAGGATTGGGATATCATACAGAAAGATCTGGACGACCTTGTAAACTGGAGTATTAGGAATAGGATGAAATTTAATAATGGGAAGCTCACGGTGATGCATTTAGGGAAAAATGACAAGAATTTTTCCTGTAAGTTGGGGATGCATTAGTTGGAAGTGACGGAGTAGATGAAGGACCTGGGGGTGTTGGTTGATCACAGGATGACTATGCGATGTGTCCATGAAAAAATCTAATGCGGTCCTAGGATGAATCAGAAGAGGTATTTCCAGTAGATATAGTGAAGTTAGTACTATTATACAAGGCGCTGGTATGCAGTTCTGGTCCCCCATGTATAAGAAAGATGAATTCAAACTGGAACAGGTGCAGAGAAGAGCTACAAGGATGATCCTGGAATGGAAAACCTGCCTTATGAGACGGGACTTAAAGATCTTGGGTTTTTTAGCGTAACCAAAAGAAGGTTGAGGGGAGATATGAGTGCTGTCTATAAATACATCAGAGGGATAAATACCTGGGAGAGAAAGGACTTATTTGAGTACAGCACCAATGTGGATACAAGAACAAATGGATACAAACTGTCCACCAAGAAATTTAGACTTCAAATTAGAGGCAGATTTCTAGCTATCAGAGGAGTAAAGTTCTGAAATAGCCTTTCAAATGGAACTGTGGGGGCAAAAAACAAAACTGCCTTCAGAACTGAGCTAGATAAAATTATGGAGGGGATGGTATGATGGGACGGCCAACTTTGGCAATTGACTGAGTTTTGACTACTGGTGGTGGATATGCCAGTGACCTGAGAAGAGGGGTTAGGTGGGCTGGGTTCTGAGTTATTACAGAGAATTCTTTTTTGGGTGTCTAGCTGGTGAGACTTGCCCCCATCAAGGTTTAACAGATCACCATATTTGGGGTAGGGAAGGGCAGATTGGCTAGAGCTCTGGAGGTCTTTGGCCTTCCTCTGTAGTGTGGGGCATGGCTCACTTGCTGGTGGATTCTCTGTATCTTAAAATCTTTAAATCATGATTTGAGAACTTTAATAACTTAGTCATAGATTAGAGGTTTATTGTAGGAGTGCGTGGGTGATGTTTTGTGGCTTGCGTTGTGGAGGAGGTCAGACTAGATAATCATATTAGTCCCTTCTGATCTTTGAGTCTATGAGTTTGCAATGTGGGAGCTTAAAAACTACTCTTACGACACTGTGAATAAAAGTAAACACTGAGGACTTCCTCTTATAACGTGGGCTTGTGTTTTGCACCATACAGTTTATATCTTACTGAAATAATCTTCTTGTATCCATTAGAATTCCAGCAGTAACTTTCATGGTAGATCAAAGGAAAATAAAGGGAACAAATAAAAAAACAATTTACTCTAATTTGTTAGTAGAAATCTGCATTCTTCTTGGTGTCCATGTAAATGTTGCCTGCATTGAACTCTTCGTATTTAACATCCATTCTCCATTGTGCTGCCATGAAGTTACAGAGGTTAGGTCATCCCTTCCACTTTTCTCACCGGGGGGTGGGGGGGAGGGATGAAAACAGTGGAAACCCACGAAATAGCTCATATTTTATAGTCAGACATAACATACTTCCCCACCCTAGCTCCCACTTGCAATTCTGTGGAAGCTCTTAACTCTCTGTCTCCATGTTATCTGCTGTGTTACAACCCAGGCTCCCAACTAGACTAAAATATGACTTACTACTACCAGCGCTTTCTGCGTGTTAACCTGGATCTTAATAGGCCTTTTCAATCATGTTAAGCTAACTCAATAGAGCTACCTCAATCAAAACATTTTGCCCAACAAGGCACACTCCCCTATGTTTGTGTCACCATGATTTGTGTGTACCAAGGGTGGAAGTCTTCATGCCTTCTGGGAAGGGACACAACTGGAAAGAGTTTGACCCTCCTCACAGTCTTGCAGTAAGATAATGCTGATGCAGTTCATAATGAATAGAATCCTGTTTTGAGTTCTCAGCTTCCCAAGCCTCAAATGGGTTTGTGCCTCAAGTGCAGGTAGGAAAACTTTGGGAGCATAGTTTCTGTAGGAGATATGCTGCCTTGGAAGAAGGTGAGACTAGAAAGAAACATGTGCACAGTGCTTTCACAGACATACTTTGCCCTCAATTTGGGTGAATAACTTTTTTTTTAAAAGTCAGCTGATTTTTCTTTTAACTGAATATGTCAGTGCACTCACTGACTGATTGCTGATCTGAGAGCAACTTTTCCTACTGAAATCATCTGCACTGTTACGTATGAAATCAAATGTGCATGGCTTGCTTTTCTTTGATTTGCAGATATTAGCCATGTCGCCACTTGAAACTAGTCTGTAATGTTACTGAAATCCTACTGAGCGTGAATCAGATCATAGTAATCCAAGCTTCTTATCTAGCACAGCAGAGCAGTAATGGGATGCCTTTCTAAAAACAGTCTGGCCACTTTAATAATTACTCCTGAACATTCATTTGGCTGGCAAGCTTGAGAATCACGAATACTCTAAAGTACTAATCACAAGTACTCCTTGGACTTAAGGGCAATAATGGAACATTAATAGAAAATATAGAGGGCACATGAAAGTGATCAAATATCCTACCATGTCATGCAATACTTACTTTCAATTATATAGGGGGTGTGTAGGGGTTTTTTGCGGGGGAGGCGTTATATTAATGTAAATTTGCATGACAAATTTATCTTTTTCCTGGGATTATCTTGTATATTTTACTCATTAAAACATTTCGTGGAGTATGTTCCCCAATGGATTTACCTCCCATGCTTATAATGGTTAGTTTCTTCCTCCTTGTCTCATTAGTTAAGTCTGTTAAAGTGTTTGGGATGTGGTTTAGAATAAAAGGTATCATACAAAATAAAAATATTTTTATGCTTTAAACAAACCCTATAATAGATTTATAATCAGAAAAATGCCCACATAAAAATTCTGAGATTGGTTCATGTTGTTCTCCAGTCTATGCTCTGTTTGGTTTTATTTTTCTCATTGCTGTTTGCAATTTAAGTTGCTGAAACCTAAGACTTTTGTGACAAATAGGCATAAGTACAATAATTGAAACACTGTAATAAAAGAAGCTCACAGGTTTCCCAATCAAGACATTTTTATTAAAACAAACAAACAAAACCCTTTGCCTTGCAGCTTAAGTGAAAATCTGATGGTCTTTCTTTTTATGACCTTTTCCCCCCATGTGTAGGGCAGGAGAGGATTGGATGGAAAATCATGAAACTTATGAAGTCAGTTTCTATAAACGGAGCTTAGATAATGACAACTACATCTTCACAGCTCCATATTACAACAGTAAGTCATCAATTTGAAATTTCAGCCATTGTTGGCACAATATAAATATTCATGAATACTTTCCATCTTACCAGTTGAATTCTCTATTTAAAGTGGCATAGTTTGGAACAGGCATTCCATCAGAGTCTGCCAATTCATTGGGGAAGACGCTCTTAGGAAACAAAACTCATATTTGGAAACTGGCATTACAGTCAGTGGGAATATCTTCATCATCCAATCTATCCCAATAAAGCTATGTGCTCTGCATTGCATGGCCCTATGGTCAGCAGGCTAAAATGCCTGTTGGTTATATATTTGGTTGATTAATTGGGCTTGGAAGGTTTCTCTAGATTTCTCAAATGCTGAGTTTCTTGTATGAAGGAAACTACAGTCAGGGTGTTATCACATGGTCTGCAAAAGCCTCACTTCCATATATTGACATCAGAATTGGAGAGGGGACCCAGGAGCAATCTTATATAGCTGAGTTCCCTAAGTCTCACCCAGGTTGGATCTAGCCATCCATTGGGATGTAGGCCCAAAATCTGTGGGAGTTGCGGGGGTTTGCGGGGACCGGGGGGGGGGGAAGGAAACCTTAAACTTTCATGACTGCTTTAGCGCAACACTATCCCTCCCCCCCACACTCCCCCCCCACACACTATGGCTAAGTCTACACTTGGAAATTTAAGTCGACTTTAAGTCAACTTAGTGAGACTGCACTTAAATTCTAAGTGGACTTTGGGGGGAACTTACGAAGTCGACCTAGAGCGTCCACACTGGATGCCTAGGTCGACTTCAAGGGGCTAGGGGGACCTAGGGTAGGTCCACGGGGGCAGGGTGCGCACCCCTTGCCCAGTGCCAGGGGGCTCAGCCTTTGCCCCATTGTACATAGGTACAATGGGGAAAAAGGGGTCAGGGACCCTGACAGGGCATAGGGGCAGGGTGGGCAGGGCTCTGCACTGCCCTGTGGTGTGGCATGCCAGGCTCCCCCTGTACCCCCCCCCCGGCAGGGAGGGCATTGGTGTAGTTCTGGGGTAGCCCTAAGTCAACTTAGGGCTACCCCACATCTACACTGGCTTAAGTTGACTCTAGGGAGTCGACTTAAGCCCTAAGTCGAATTAAAACAAGGTTTAATAAAGTCAACTTAATTTTCATTGTCGACTTTATTTTCCTTAAGTCGACTTAAGCAAGTTGCTTAAGTCGACTTAAGGAAACTGTAGTGTAGACGCAGGGTAAATTAAGTTGACTTAAGCAAGCTTAAGTCGACTTAATTTACAAGTGTAGACGCAGCCAATGAGTTCCAGTAAGTGCAAGCACAAAACAGTGTGGTCCTGAGAGCTTTTCTTCTCCATAGAGCCCAGACTGTGCCACTGATTTACTGAACTCTTCAACCCTTTGACTTTGAATTATTTTACGGATCAATATTATTCCTCCGAGATGGTTTCTGTGACCTTCTGTAATACTTAAAACCTAAATATCTGCAATATTAAGCTGGCGGGTAAGAGGAGGTTCATCACTGGGTGCTGAGGCACAGTATCCTTGTAAAGCTCCTCTGAAAGCAGATGCTGCTTTGGATAAGATATTCTTCCTTCTTAAACAGAGTGTATTTTGTTGCAATTATTTCATATATATATTTATCATTGCAATTTTAAAAAAAGTAGCCAGGTAGTAAAATGATCTTCTACAAAGCCTTTCTAAGAAGCCTGATCCTTTGAAGACTCCCTGGAATTTTTAATTTCCGCATATTAACCAATGCTGCCACCTGATTAGCCATTCACAGTACCAATCATTATTTACTGAGTGTTTTTAGTGGGGTGTGCACTGTCCAGTGAAAAGAAGACAACATGTACTGTGTTCTAATGACCATACAATCTATGGCTCTGATCCCACATTTCATGGGGCTGCTCACATCTGTAAAATTACTTACAGCTATGTTTGCAGAATCAAGGTCTCACTAACTGCACAGAACAATGAAACTTGCTGTGCACACAGAGCTATCAAATGCACAAAGTAAATAAAGAAGAGAAAAATATCTTTTCCTTGAACGGTTCTGATTGTTAGTGATCCTAGATATTGTTAGGGGGTTGCTATTAAGTACAATTAGCAAGTACACCATTTTCAGATAGAGATTTGAACTGGGGGATGATGATTGCTAGTTAAATGTTGGTTAATTTCTTGAGTTGAGGGATAGGAATTCTTTTATATATATATATATATTGGAGGCAGGGGTAAGAAAAGAACACATCCTCTTTTAACTCCTCCCACTACCCCTTTTTTTTCTTACTCTCAGAAAGTAATGCCAGTAGCTATGAAACGGGCATTATGGTAAGCAAGGCTGTGGAAATAACCATTAACGGACAACTTATCAAACCTGCAGGTAAGGTGGAATGGTACTGACACTCTAAATACAAAGTCTTTTGTTTTGCCTATCACAAAAGTCAATGAGAAATCTAACTCAAATCAGAAAACATCCTCAGTCTATCTAACAATTTTCTCCAATAGGCTTTTAATTTTTCTGGGGAAAATCTAGCCCAAGGTCTGACAGTGTGTTAATAAAGCTATTTAATTGATTAGTCTGATGAAGGGTCTTGGAGGATAGATGACTGATCAAAAATATGATTTAGTTTGTCAGCTTCAGAAGTTAGACTTTTATGGTGATTTTTTCATTTGTTTTAGAATCTTTTCTTTTATTGTTGTTTCCTTTCATTTTGCAAAATAGATTTTCCTGGGGTTTTGTTTCTTTGTTTGTTTGTTTTAGTTGTTGGAATAAAAATTGATGTAAGCAGCTGGATGGAAAATTTCACCAAAACCACGATCAAGAGCCTGGTAAGGAATTGATTAACTTCTGTTGAACTTCATTTGCTTTTCTGTAAGCTATGGTCACAAATGGGAGCTTCCCCATTCCATGCTGCCAGCTCTGCATTACAACTTTCCATTGATGCATACTTGCTGATCAGTGGTGGGGTTTAAAGCACTTCATAGTATGAAATATGTCTATTAAAAAGAAGCTGAGTTTTTCAGTTTCACACTTGTGCATGTCATGCATTGGAGGTTAGAATACATCTCAAGATTCAATAGTGACAATGAAGAAAAGTTCCAGAGAGGTATTTATGTTAGTCTAGTTCAGCAAAAGAAACAAGGAGTCCTGTGGCATTTTTAAAGAGTAACACATTTATTTAATGGATAAACTTTTGTGGGCATAATCCCACTTCCTCAGTTTATGCCCATGAAATCTTATGCATTAAATAAATGTGTTAGTCTTTAGAAGTGCCAAAGGACTCCTTGTTTGTTTTAATGGGGAAAGGAACATGCATAACAATGGCATATGTCAGCCACTAGAGACAGAATTGTGTTTTTACGAAGTGTCAAAAACAAGGAGGATGAAGTAATCCCTATATATGGAAAAGAGGTTAACCAATTTGTGTTAAACATGGAGAACTTAAAAGGTGTGTCTACACTGGAAGTTAGACAGCCATGGCTGGCCTGTGCCATCTGACTCAAGGTGTGTGGGGCTCAGGCTATGAGGCTACTTAATTGCAGAGTAGATATTTGGGCTTGAACTGCAGCCTGAGCTCTGAGACCCTCCCACCTCACAGGGTTCTAGAGATCTCGGCCAAGTCACGGCAGTTAAATAGCTCCTTAGCTTGAGCCTAGAGAGCCTCAGTCAGCTGGAACCGGCCAGCCATGGAGTTTTACCTGCAGTGTAGCCAAACCCTTAGGCAGCTACATTTAAGGGTTTATATTGAAGTTGACTACCCAACATAATATATGTTGTTAACCCCTTCATTTCTGATTTTGTCTTGGTTATTTTTAAAGGAGTGAATGGGCAGTGGAGATGATTGTCGGCAGCTAGAAGGAAAAGTAAATGAAGGCTCTGGTACCTTGGTGAAGGGGAGGGATAAGAAGTAGTTAAGGAGGAAACAGATTGGTTGGTGGGACTCATGTTTGGCATGGTCGTACCACCAAAGCTGTAACTCTATTTGTAAGCTGAGCGTGGAGAAGGAGCTGCGAGTCCCAGCACAGCAACATAAGCTGAAGGAAGCTGCTTGTCTGAAAAAGAGAGAAGAGTGCACAAGAGGCGTCCGGGTTGTCTTGGAGATGAGTAGCCCAACATACAATAGAAGGAAAGAAGTGGCGTCTGTTGGTGTGTGTGAAAGAGACAGAGAAGTAGATGGTTGACACAGAAGTTACAAAACCAAAGAATTGCAAACCTCCTTGATCTATGAACAGAGTTAAAGTGAAAAACTGGCAGTCAGGTTCCTATGTATTTTCCCCCATATATAGATAGATAGAATTTATTATTTATAGATTTTACTAATTTAATCTTTGTTTCTTTCGGCATCCATATGTATACATGTGTCAAAAGAAACAAAGATGAAATTAATAAAATCTATAAATAAAAAAACCCAAACGGTAGAGTTTTGCCCCCACCTCCCCTTCTCCCAAAGACAAGTGCTAGAAACTCCAAGAAGTCCATTCAATTCTTCGCTATTGCTATTGATATTACATGCAAAGCACTGAGGTACCATGGTAGTGAGTAGCAGCATAAAACTGTTCAGTAGACAGACAGATAGATAAGGACATATCTTCGGTTTATCTTGAATCCAATTGTATTTATACTCATGAATTTAAACCATTTCCTAGAGATCATTATATTTCTGTTTTCCAGTGCAACAGTGAACTCTGTGGCTGTGAAAGAAATAGTATGGTAAGAATAAATTTATTAATAAATACCTGGTAGATAAGCAAGAATTCATTTTGTTTGCTCTTTGAGTCCATCAAAAATTAAGATCACTGTTATACCCGATTACTTTCTGAAGGTTCAAGACAGAAGGAGGCTTAGCAAAGACCTGTCAATCTTTTGTGCCTAAGAAGAGGGAGGTGAGGATTCTGAGAAGGAATGAGAGGGATGAGGGAAAGCTAATGTGAGAAAATGAAGTGAAGTGGTGGGCATAGTTAGAACATAATTTGTTTCTCCTCTGTCTTACTGTATTTTTTTCAGAGACATCCTGTACATTTTAGGGGGAGGGAAGGCATTGGTTGCCTATGTTGAGCATGTAGGTTATATTAATGCTGCTGCCTTTTGGATTCTATATTAAATATATCAAATAATGTCAGAAGACGACATGATAATAACCTTAAATTTCCCATATGCACAAAACTCCTTTCAGCATGTGGGGACATGCGGCCTTCCAATGCCTCCCTTCCCTCCATTCCCTGCTGGCCCAGGATTTTGGGGTCACTGGCTCTAGCAGCACCCATGTTGTCAGGGATTTCTAATTCTGCAAAGTGCTTAAATGCCTTCCTAAATCAAAGCCTCTGTGAGTTCTTTTGTGGGGTTGGGAGATTGACTATTGAGTGTGGGAGTTATGGGAAAAGGAGTTAATTGAGGAGGTCAGCTAATTGAAAGGCCCAGGAAGCACCATCAGCACAACCTCAGGCTACAGGAATATCAGTGTATATTGTAGTTAATCAGTGGGCTTTCTGCCGTCAGCCTCTGACACCTGCAGGAACCCACCCATGCCACTAGGACATTAATGATCTGGAGGATGGGACCAATTATACCCTCAGCAAATTTGCAGATGACACTGAGCTGTAGGGAGTGGTAGATAACCCTAGATGGTAGGGATAGGATATAGAGTGGTCTAGACCAATTGGAGGATTGGGGGGAAAAAATCTGATTAGATTTAACAAGGAAAGTGCAGAGTCTTGTACTTAGAACAAAAGAATCCCATGAACTTCTATTGACTGGGGACTGATTAGCTAGGCAGCAGTTCTGCAGAAAAGGACCTGGGGCTTACATTGGACAAAAAGCTAGATACGAGTCAATAGTTTGCCTTTAGAAGGCTAATGGCATACTGGTCTGCATTAGTTGGAGTATTGCCAGCAGACCAAGAGAAGTGATTATTCCCTTCTATTCAGCACTTGTCAAATCCCATTTAGAGTATTGTGTCCATTTTTGGGTTCCCAGCTACAGAAAGGAGATGGAAAAATTGGAGAGAGTCCAGAGGAGGGCAACAAAAATGATTAGGGGCTGGAGCACATGAAGAGAGGCTGAGGGAACTAGGCTTGTTTAGTCTGTAGAGGAGAAGAAAGAGTGGGGATTTGATTGCAACATTTAACTACCTGAAAGGTGGTTCCGGGCAGGATGCAGCTAAACTGTTCTCTATGACAGTAGACAGAGAAAATTAAAGTAAATAAT
Organism: Pelusios castaneus; assembly: GCA_007922175.1. Taxonomy (NCBI): domain Eukaryota; kingdom Metazoa; phylum Chordata; order Testudines; family Pelomedusidae; genus Pelusios; species Pelusios castaneus. The sequence goes on along the minus strand of ML685945.1, from coordinate 429,451 downwards.
GTGAAAATAATTGTAGGCAAAAATCCCAGGTTTGCTGTTTTAAAAGACTCCCATTGCTAAAAGCTACAAACCAGAAAGGTATCTATGCGAAAAGTTGCAATTCCTTTATCTGAGCTAAGATCCATATATGAAGGGTTTTTGAAGGACATGGCACTTAGAGGGCTAGTAAAGGATTCTGGACAAATAACAGTTGATAAAAGCAAGTTATATAAAATTAAAATCACAAGTTATATAAAATTAAAACACAAGTGGTTCAAATCCTGTACAATTTTTTTTTACAATACTCACAGATTCAGGGCCATTAGCCTCATCTCCTAGACCTCATGACCTCTACTTATACTTTCTGAGTACCAGGTGTAAAGTCAAAAAACACCTTCCCCAGGTGTAGGTGGGTGAAATAGGGTCAAATTACTAGAGCAAAGGAACAATGCACATATGATGTTCTCCAAAAACTAAAGTTTCATGTGAAACTTCTAGGCCTTGAGCATCGAAAGCTAGTTTAAATGTGCCCGTTCTTTATTGCCAAACTGATTTCTTTTGAAAAAGGAAGCTGCAGTCTAGGCCACAGTGATTTTTAGATAGATCTGAAATGCAGAACATCAGACTTTTCTTAGAGTTCCTGTCTGGCTGCTTTCTTTTAATAGCACGTGGACTGTGTTGTTCTTGATGATGGTGGATTTCTTTTGATGTCAAACCGAGATGAATATACCCAACAGGTATGTATGTTTTTAAATTCATACATTTAAAGATGAGATTGACTTATCACTCCATTAAACCAGAGAGTTTTGTAATTAAAAAGAGTTGCTTGAAACATCGAAATAATGTTGTATAGATGCCTGGAGCATAGGGCAATGCTGTGTCAGTGTATGAGAGCATGAAGATGATGTTTATTTTCTATGAAAAAATTCAATTTTTTTCCAGTATCTTTTAGAGCTGCTATCAAAAATCCAAAAATGTTTTGGTTTTCTGTTACTGAAAATGATCATTTAATTAAAAAGCCATTTTTCATGTAAAAAAAGAAGTTCCCAGGAAGAAATTTCTATTAGATATAATTTTTACACTGAATTAGCACAAAAATCTCTTTCATGAAACTGTGACACATGATCATCATTATGATATAATGTTATGAGATGTCAGTGCAACATTGCAGTGCAATAGCTGTTGTTTGATGAGACACAACTGTAATCATTTATATAATGAAAGGTCAGATCCCAATACAGCTTGAGAAGCTGAGCATGGGAAATTTTGGTCTCTGGAGAAGACGGTGGCTCCCAGTATGATGAGATCCTATCTCTCTTTAGAGACAGAATTCAGGAATTATGTAGTAAAGTTGTTTATATACTACACAGGCATCTTCTGCTTAGCTCTACCTTTTTTTTCCATCTAAGAAAAAGTATAGTATAAGTTTATAGGAGATAATGTGTACAGATTTGGGTAACTGTTCATGGAATGAGTACAAATATTAGGGGCAAACTCAAACTACCAACTAGTTATATCAAGAGTTGAACATTCAAAAATGACCTTAAAATTTGTACCTAAAATACTGAACCTGCAGTCATTTGTTCATAGATAAAAAAATCTCTCAACGCTCAGAATAGATATGGAAATAATCAGGCTGATATCCCTTTGAAAAACAAGTCCATTGTGGGTATTATAATAATAAACAATGGACCAAATCATGCAGCTGTAAATCAGGCCAAACTTCCCTGGAAATCAATTAGACTTGAGTGGGTCTAGAAAGCCTATTTTTTTTTTTGAAACTGTGACTGTAAAGTAAATGCAAAATGAATTAAAAAGAAATACTATTATAATTCATCACCATATATTCCATGTAAGAATTATATGATTTATATAAAAAGTAAATTCTTTAAAATGGGAAAATAAATCTTATTGAGGAAAATAGAAAGTAGCATAAACTCTGGCAAGTAAAGTGTAAAAATATCATTAGGAATGTTAAAACTGAATTTGAAGAACAGCTTGCCAAAGACTCAAAAAGTAACAGCAAAAAAGTTGAAGTACATCAGAAGAAGCTTGCTAAACAATCAATGGAGTCACTGGACAATTGAGGTTCTCAAGAAGCACTCAAGGAAGATAATGCTGTTGCAGAGAAACTAAATGAATTCACAGTTGAGGATGTAAGAGAGATTCCCAAACCAGAGCAATTCTGTCTAGGTGACAAATCTGAGGAACTATCCCACACTGAGTTGTCATTAGAGGCGGTTTAGGAAAAAACTGATAAATTAAACAGTAATAAGTCACCAGGACGAGATGTTTTTCATCCAAGAGTTCTGAAGGAACTCAGCTTCTATACCAGATGACTGGAGGATAGTTAATGTGACGCTAATTTTTTTTTAAAAGGCTTCAAAGGCAATTACAGACTGGTAAGCCTAACTTCAGTACCATGCAAATTGTTTGAAACTATGGTAACGAACAGAATTATCAGAGATATAGATGAATATGATTTTCTGGGGAAGTGTCAAAATGATTTTTGTAAAAGTAAATCATACCTCACCAATTTATAAAATTCTTTGAGGAGGTCCACAAGCATGTGGACTAGGTGATCCAGTAGATACAGTGTACTTAGATTGTCAGAAAGTCTTTGACCAGGTCCCTCACCAAAGGTGCGTAAGCAAAGCAAATGGTCATGGGATAAAAGGAAAGTTCCTCTCCTAGTTCAATGGCTGGTTAAAAGATATGAAACAAAAGGTAGAAATAAATGTCAGTTTTCAGGATGGAGAGAGGGAAGTAGTGGTATCCCCTGAGAGTTTGTACTGTGACCAATGCTGTTCAACATATTCATAAATGATCTGAAAAAAGGAATAAACAATAAGGTGGCAAAATTTTGCAGATGATGTAAAACTACTTAAGATACTTAAATCCAAAGAGGACTGCGGTGAGTTAGAAAGGGATTTCACAAAACTGGATGACTGAACAAAATGGCAGCTGAAATTCAATGTTGATAAATGCAGTGTAATGCACATTGGAAAACACAATCCCAACTATACATAAAAATGATGGAGTCTAAATTAGCCATTACCTCAAAAAAGAGATCTTAGAGTCAGTGTGGATAGCTCTCTGAAAACATCCACTCAATGTTCAGCAGAAGTCAAAAAAACTAACAGAATGTTGGGAATCATCATGAAAGGGATAAATAATAAGACAGAAAATATTATATTATCTCTTTATAAACCCATTATATGCTTACATTTGAATACTACATGCACTTCTGGTCACCCCATCTCAAAAAAAGCTATATTGAAATAGGGAAAGGTACAGAAAACGTTAACAAAAATTATTAGGGGTATAGAAAAGCAGCCATATAAGGAGAGGTTAATAAGACTGGAACTTTTCAGCTTGGAAAAGTATCAGCTAAGGGGGAATATGATAGAGGTCTATAAGATCATGACTAGTTTGGAGAATATAAATAAGGAAGTATGATTTACTCCTCATAATACAAGAACAAGAAGTCACCAAATGAAATCAATAGGCAGCAGATTCAAAACAAAACAAAACAAAACAAAATTTCTTCACGTAACACATATTCAATCTGTAAAACTTTGTGCCAGAGAATGTTGTGAAGGCCAAGACTATATCAGGGTTTAAAAAAGAACTAGATAAGTTCATGGATGATAGGTCCATGGGAAGATTTTGGCGAGCCACCCCAGGCAGCCCTCCCCCCAAGTCATGCCACTGCGCCGTCCCACACTGGCCCAGGGCCAGCTCTCGCTGCTGGAGGCAGCTCCGAGACTCCGCCGGGGCCAGATTCCACTGCCAGCAGTGGCTGCTCTCTGCCTCCCCACTGAAGGGCAGGGATGCAAAACCATGGTCTGAAGTGTCCCTATCATCTGTTTGCCAGAAGCTGGGAATGGACAATGGGAGATGGATCAGTTGGTGTTTACCTGTTCTGTTCATTACTTCTGAAGCACCTGGTATGGCCACTATTGGAAGACAGGATACTGGGCTAGATGGATCATTAGTCTGATGCATTATGACTCTTCTTATGCCGCCTTTGAATTCAACAGTATTGTTCAGTAGAAGTAAATTATATATGTATTATTTATCATGTGACAGTTTAGAAGTGTTTAACCTTAAGATTTTTATAATTTTCTGCACCAGATTGGAAGATTCTTTGGTGAAATTGACCCTGGTCTGATGCGAAACCTCATTAACATGTCCTTATATGCCTTTAACAAGTCTTACGACTATCAGTCTGTGTGCGATCCAGAAGAGGAACCAAAGCAAGGAGCTGGTCTTCGTTCTGCATATGTGGTCAGTATACCCCTTCCAAATGATCAGCATTCTCCTCATCTGTGTGCAGAAGCTTGGACTAATGGTGCAATCTTTATACTTTATTTTCTAGCCTACAATAGCAGATATTTTGCATGTTGGATGGTGGGCCTCTGCAGCCGCCTGGTAAGTTCAAATATTCTGATAACATATTTATACCAAAATCATTATAACAATTCAGTATAAAGAAAAGGTATTTGTTATACAAATATCTGCAGCCTTATATTGTGGACATCTTAGTCACCTCCCCAGACTCCTAGAAACTTCTTTTTGTTGATTTTAAATCAAAATGAGATTTCCCAGACTTTGTAATTCTCTGCTCTTTCTCTACACTGAGCATGTGTAGGTTTGGATTGAATCATCCTAAATCTGGGTTGCTGGTGCAAAGTTTTCGGATTGACTTGCTTTAATTATAACTCAAAACACTATATCGTTCTTTTTAAAGTGTATGATTAAGTAGGAAGGATGAGGAAGCATCAGTTTCTGAGGCATCAGTGAACCATTTTATTAGGCACAAAAGGAGAATATAAGGAAGCCCTATTTCAGAACACCAGGTACCATTAAAATGCATGGTTTAGTAGTATAACTCACTGAAAGTTGCTCATTTAAAGCATCGATTGGTTTTGTTCATTTTTTTTTTTTTTTTGTGAAAGATACTATAAACTAATAATATTGTCTTAAGGAAGAAGCCGTATATAAACAATATGGTGTAACAGCTTGTTTCCGGTTTTTTTTTTCTTTTGCTCAATTTAAATAACAGAACTGTACTTCATCTCCAAGTGCAAACAGAATTTTGAATAATGCTCCAGCAATATATACATTAGAGACCGTTATTATAGAACAGGGAAGAGGGAATGGCAGTCAATTTTAACTTTTAGACTACTGGGCGAACTCCTGATTCCATTGGACTCAATGGCTATGTCTACACTTGTAATTTTAAGTCGACTTTAACTAATGTTAACTTTAATGTTAAGGAAGCTCCCAGGTACAATGGGCCCAGGGAGAAACTTGATGAGCCATTAAGGACACAATGGTTGTAGATAGCCTGTCTGGGGAATTTCCCCAGAATCACACAAGTTAAAGTATAGATATAACAACTATATTCCTAACTTCTAATACAAATACAATTCCTAGACATAAACTATATAATCATTCCCAGCTAATTACTACCTTTCTTTTGATACCAAACATGATATAGTTCCTATGGATTATAGCATTTATGAGATATTAATAGAAAATAATATCATAAATGGTTCCCTAAATCCGGACAGCGTCACACAGGGCTCTGCCCTGCCCTTTGGGGGAGCGTGCCAGGCTCCCCCTGTGCCCCCCCAGCAGGGAGGGCATTCGTGTAGTCCTAGGGTAGCCCTAAGTCGACTTAGGGCTACCCCACATCTACACTGGCTTAATTCGACTTTAAAAAGTTGAATTAAGCCTTAAGTCGAATTAAATCTAGGTTTAATAAAGTCGACTTAATTTTCATTAAGTCGACTTCATTTTCCCTAAGTAGACTTAAGAAAACTGTAGTGTAGACGCAGGGTAAATTAAGTCGACTTAAGCAAGCTTAAGTTGACTTAATTTACAAGTGTAGACGCAGCCAATGAGACTTTGGGCATTGACTTCAGTGGCATCAGGTTTTCACCTATTAATTGTGTTGACTGTATCTTTAGCTAAACAGAATACTAAATAAATCTTGAAACGCATCTAAAACTCAACCCAGCAGTGTTGTCCCATTTTGAAAGTAATTAGCAATAGCCACAGAAATTATTTTGGTGGATTTATAATGCATATAAAATTAAATTCAGCCCTGTCCAGAGTAAGCACTCATGTGACACCAAAACCATACGGCAAAGATTTAATTAGAACTTAAGTGGTACTGTGGGCCTCAAGCAGGCCTTCTGAATTGGTGTGAATTTTATCCTCTGAGATTATCTGTGCTTCATGATAAAGTTTTGTGGTGCACATTTTGTAGCACAATAGTAGGTAATTGACACTATCTGGAGATAAGCATTGTGATATATCACAGCTGAACAAATGTATAGAGAGCAATTGTCTCACAGAGGACACCATGAAGACTTTAGATATTTGTTTGTATTAATGGTTAAGTTTAGTTAACAGGAACAGTTAAGATCTTTGTTTTCTATAACAAAAACGAACCTCAAAAACCAAATATGGGAAATGATCCAAGGAAGAAACCTAATCTCTGCTCCAACAGAGAAATTTGGGTTATCAGTGTTCAAATCAAACTCAGAGGTCTGGACTCAATTTAGACTTGTCTTGTTTTCCACAGAGTTTCAGTTGAAAGTGCCATAAGAAAGTGCTTTCATTGGAAACTTTTGAAATGAAATCTAGGCCACAAGCAGGCAGAGAAGGCCATTAGGGAAGTGGAGTAGAAAGGGCTGATCAGAGTGCATTACAGCAAGGCAGTTAGTGAAAACAAATGCAGAGAAATAGGAGAAGCTGGGTTAAAGAAAACTATTATGTTTCAGGGAAAGATTTGGAATAGGAGAGCAAGCGACCATTTTCAAAACTTACTTGGGGAGCATGAGGAATTAGTTAAGTAAAGATCTTCTATCCTTTGCACTGTTGGAAACTCTGAGGTTCCCCATTTTCCCAGGTTTCTGCTCTCGCTCATCATCAGTGAATTCCATAATAACTTTCTTTCCAGCTAAAAAAGGGCTAGATGATGACTTCTCTTCTGTTAGCCAGTGGGAAGTTACTGTTGAATGACATGAGATTTCTCTTCATCCCGGCAGGCGAGCACACAGTCCATGCAACAATCCCAGTCATGACGTGTAAACAAACTCGATGTGTGATGCAGTATAGCAGAGCCCAAGCCACATATATAACTGGCAGTTATATTTTCTTAAAAAATATATCAGGCTGTGGAGAAAGCAGATGAAAGGGGCATCAAGACTGGTATTAGAGAGTAGAGCATATTGGGGAGAAAAGTGCCACAATAAAGAGATTAGGACAGATATGAAGGCAGAAGTGGAGCCTTGAAGGTGAGGACAAGGAATTTAAAGTTAATGAAGAAGTAGCTGGGGGAGAGATTCAAAGAGGAGGAGTAATGAGGGAAGGAATCTAATGTACTCATTATGTTTTAGAGAGGCTATAGGGTAGGAAGGGTTGGGCAATGAGGATGACAGGCAGACCAGGGAGAAGGAAGCTTCAGTAATTGAAATAGGAAAGACGTGGACATGAACAGAGAAAATAAAAACTTAGTGTTATCAACGATAAGCTTACTTTTTTCATAGTATCTAGGAAGAAATAACAGGGATAGGCTGAATTGCAGAAATGGAAGTAGAAAAACAAGTCTCCAGCACAGAGGTAACTTTTATACGAATTGGTCAAAGAAGTGCTTACTTGGTGTAAAATGCCTGAAGACTCTGGGAACTATGTGTCACTATTGTTGCTTAAGGGGATCCTAGTTGGTTTAGATGTGAGAGGAACCCCAGGATTCCTGTTTCATGTTCTGTGGAGATCTTAAAAGATGACAAATAAACTGCTTTTCAGCATCTCTGCTAGCTGAATTATGGGCATGAAGGGCAGTGAATATTGATTGTCAGGCAAAAAGATAATGTGAGGCAGTAGCTGAAGGAGAGGAAGAGAATGATTGACAAAAGGTAACATATTAAAGAAACAAATTCACATGAGTTGGAATAAGTGCAATTAACCTATGTTGTTACTGCTGTTGTTAATAATTATTTTTATCCCAGTGGTCTTTCAGGGTCCTTTAAACAACCAGGGCTCCCATAGGAGGAAAGTTATGTTCAAAGGAGAGATAAATAACTAGTTCAATAACAAAATCTTTTTTTTTTTTTAATGCTCAGGTCTATCTTACAGCAGCTGTTTTTGGGCCTAACTTTTCCACGTTTCCTTGAGGCAGGTAAGTCAAGACTCAAGTTTGTTAAAGGATCAACTTTGAATGAACTAGAAGATAAGAATCCAGGTAGCAGACAAATTCAGCTCACTCTACTGAATGAGTTTAAAATGTCTGTTTCTTCCTTTCTCCTCAGCGGAAGCGGATGATGACGATTACACTGCTGCCTTGTCCAAACAGAGCTGCATTACTGAACAAACTCAGTATTTCTTTAAAAATGATGATAAATCCTTTAGTGGGTTCGTAGACTGTGTAAACTGTTCCAGGTAATTTTCAACTTTGGATACAAAATGTAAAGAGGAGCCTTTTTGTGCACAGTGATCTTAGCAGTAGGTAATTACTTTACTTTATGAAGGGTAACCTATACTGTGTGATAACATGTAAGAAAGGTAAAGACATACATACATGGGTGTAGTGTATGTAGTACATACACTCCAGAATGTATGTGTATGTATTAGTATAGATTGAAACAGTAATAATAGTACTTAGAATATTTTACTTCAAATTGTATTTTTCTGTTTTACAGGACTGTCTTGCTTTATATTTTAATAGGATAATTGATATTTAATGTATTTAATGTATTTTATTCCTAATTTTTCACTATGATTTTTTTCTAATTTATTAATTGAAATTCTTGAGTTGTTTCACAGATATTCAGAACTGAGATTCTTTTTATGTGCATCCCATTATCAATTTAAATGCAGGCAATAGTCAAGAGTTCATCAGCTTTTTCAAATTTTGGGTTGAATTGTCCAAGAGTACAGCTGATTTCATTAAAGGTGTTACACCCTCAGTATAATTTTGGAAAGCTTGAAAATTTCATCCATCCCAAATAATTAGATTGATTGAGTTTCTAAAGTGAAAGACTATGAAAATTACTGTAGAATTAGCATGTATCCTTAAAAAAAAAAAGCCATCTGAAGATCACAAAGTAGACAGATTGGTGATAATTCAGTTTAAAATTCTTAAACAAACGTTGTTACAAATGATAAAAGAGATATGGATGTGTTATAACACAGTAGAAGTGTGGTACAACTGATGTAAGTGTACAAGGTGAGAAATAATTACCAGCACGGGGTACCTGATCTAATTTTAGTTAGTTCGAATTAACTTAATTCGAACTAGAATGGCCCCACTAGAATGCTAGTTCGAACTAGCCATGGCCATCCAGGGCACTTGCTTAGTTCGAATTAGTCAGTTGCATGAAGGTCAATCTGCCGATTAGTTCGAACTAAGCAGTTAGTTCGAACTAATATGGCCACATTGACTTAATTCGAGCTAACTATTTTGAATTAAGGGTTAGTGTGAACTAAACAATCGAATTTATTAGTTCGAATTAAGGGTTTCCTTAATGAAAAGCCTAGTGTGGCCAAAGCTTAAATTTGTTCGAATTAAGCTTCCTTAATTCAAACTAACTTGCAAGTGTAGACATAGCCCTTTACAATAGCAAGTGAGAGAAGCCAGAGTGGGAAACACAGAGCTAAAGACCTCATTACCATAATGAGAATTGCATTTAAATCTTTGTCTTCTCCCTCACATCCCTTCTTGAATACCCTATGCAAGTTTGTTTAGTTTTATTAATCTGGCATGCTTGAGAGTACTGGACTGGGTGTGCAAGTGTTTTAAGCCTTGGTTCCTCCATTTCAAAAATATGCTTTCTGCTTCCCTTTATGCTTTATGTTTGCTGCTTCCCTTGCCCATGAGTAGCGTCTGCTCACCCTTCCCTTGGAGTGTAATAATCATGCACACAATACAGTGTATTATGCCAAGGCCTGCAGGAATGAGGCCTTATAGTCCTTAGCAATTTCTGAAAATGTCAGGTGACAGAACCCCTATAAACAGCCATTTCCTGAAGAACACCTAGAAAATATTCCCTACAGGATTTCAGTCCAGCAAAGTACACACAAAGAATTGGACACAATCAGAGCAGAGAGTCACATACTGAATTCCATAGAGGGTAGAATGGTGCTCCTATAGGCAGAAACAGATCCCTCCTCAGAGATTCTTCTTCACTGACTTGATCAGAAGAGATGTTTGGGCTCTTAAAATGCCCAGTAATTAGTGTGAACGAGACACTTCTAAAACTACAGATGACTGGAAGGAGCTGTTGGGACAAACACAACTGGGGTCAATGAAGTTGTGTCCACTGCACCAGAGGATATATTTTGCCTGTTTTTGTTGAATATGTGCCAAAGTGGGTCAGGAAGCCAATTACTGGATTTATTCTGTGGCTGTCCTTAAACAGGTTTATTTTAGGTCAAGGCTTCAAAGAGAGACTTCAGAGTTAGAATTGACATGCAAATTTGATACCACCAACTCGGGTTTGAATAGGGATATTTTTGGCTTTCTCATTATAAACAATGATTGTCACCTCTCTCATCCTCCCTATCTGTTGTTCCTCAGTTTGAATCAATACAACCTGTTTGATCTGCTGATGTAATCGGACCTGATCCTGTGATTACACTTATTTCACTGCATTTATCCCTCCTCTCTATACTTTTTTTCCATTTTCAAGTGTCTGACAAAGTGGGATCTCACCCATGAAAGCTCATGCGATAAATAAATTTGTTAGTCTTTATAAGTGTCACAAGACTCTTTGTTTGTTTTACAAATAAATAGCTTCTCTAGGTTCAGAACAACAGTAACAGCTTTTCTTCAGCAATTAGAAAATATTCTCTTTATAGCTGAATTTTACATTATTTTTCAGTTCATTTGGATGGGTATCTCAATTTCTCTCTCCATCCATCTAGCTGTCTAAACATACAGTATAAATACCTGAAAATAAGCCTTGAAAGTGCAGAAATATTCTTTGCTATAGTGTCTAAGATACAGTGGATTGAATAGATATGTGATATACTCAAATACATTATATTTTAGCTGAAAAGGCTGTGTGGATTTACAAAGAAGTCAGTTTTCTCAGTACTCATATTAAACCCTCATTTCCTATTCCATTCAGAGTTGCTTTTCTTTTCACACCACATTGGCAGTAGAGAAATTGTAGCTGAACTGTTTCCCCTTTTTAGTGGAGTTACTGATTTAGCAGCATGCAAATAAATAACTGTCTAGTGGAATTAGGTCACTTGTTGCCCTTTTTTCATTTTTTTTAATCACAGCATCTGCTCTAATGTGAAACAACACTCCTGTCGATAAAGATTACAAAATTTCCCCCTGAATGGTTCTTGCTATTATGAAAAAAAGACCAGCCGTCCCTTTTATAGCAGTCTAGCTGAATCTATAAAGTTGTGTTACTTATGATCTCATTAGTAAATGTGAAAAGCCCCTGAAGATAGACTGTTCATTTTGTTTAACTAGAGTTGTGTTTCTTTTTCAGACTTTATCATGCAGAAAAGATTTCAAATACCAATCTAGTATTTATAATTAGTGATAGCCAATTGATGTGCCGTTCCTGTGACCCAAGACCACTGATGCAAGCAGAGAAGCCGGGTATCCTTTGAAGTCAGAACTTCAAGTGGCATAAACTGATGTTTGTTGACAAAATATTAGAACAGGACTTGGAACAATGTGGCCTATGTATATACATTTCTGTGACACACACCTGAGCCAGCAGATGGTTATCAAACACGTTTTTGTTTTTTTTTTGCAACAAATCATAGAATGGACTAAATAGGAATCATTTCAAAGTGTTATGAATTGTTTTATTGATAGATTGTTTGATATGCTGGTCTTAAAACCTTGTTCCTGGACCAGACAAAATCTCCGGAACCCCTGCACTGGAAGGACTTATCTGAAGGTCAGAACAGCCATCACTGCAGTCCCCAGTTGCCGGTTGTCATGGTATCTTACTGTTGGTGTAACGTGCAGAAACCAGACCCTTGCGCAGAGGATCCAAAAGTGCAGCCCAAGCCCCCTCACTTTGTCCGACAACTTGGTGATGGCGCTGAAGAAACAGAAGGCTAGAACTTAACAGTTACGTGCTACTTTAAGTTCTGAGGGTATGATCTACGTGCTAATTTCCCTCCCCTCCACCACGGGGACAGGGTAAGAAGTAAAAAAGGCCCTGTTCAGGTGTATTGGGTGTTCTGGGGTCTGCAGCCAGGCTGAGCAGAGCTGCCAGGGTAAAGAGAATTAAAATGCCTCTGTGGAGTAGCACAACACAGAAGACCCAACTCAAAACGGGGGTAAAGGGCCCAGGCCCCACCAATAAATGTAACATCTGTCTACTGGGCCTGACATCAGGTCACTCTGCTGGAACTGGAGCTGCTCTGGCTGGGGAAGCTGCTGAATCTGTTTTCCACCCAAAGGGTTTCTTACCGACTGCAAGAGGCACAGAGCAGGGAATACAAGCTGAGTATAGAGCAGATGCAGGGGCTATAGAGGCTGCAGCCCCAAACCCCAGCATCAAGCGAGTGGCCTATAGGCGCTGCTTATTTGGACCTGCCGCCCAGCTGCTGGCACAGCACAGGGAGGTCTGGTCTGGGGCATTGGCCCTGGGGAGGCCTGGCAAGCCACGGTGCTTGCGCCCCTGGACTGGCTGTTCAGCCCCCGGGGGCAGGGTTGGCTGGCACGAGGCTGCTGTGCTTTGGGCGCAGGACTGACCCAGCACAGGGTGGCCTCTGGTGGCGGTGGCTCTCCAGGGCCAGCAGCACTGTTGGGCCACTGTGCTAGAGTCCCGCGGCTCAGGCTGGAATGGCCAATCCCCCTGGGGCCCCAGCACGGTGGCCTGACAGCATTGCAAGCCCTGGAGGGCCGTCACCATCGGAGGCCACCCTGTGCTGAGTCAGCCCTGCCCCCAAAGACCAGCAGCCTCAGGCCAGCCAGCCCCGCTCCTGGAGTCGGTCTAGAGGTGGAAGCACCACAGCCTGCGGCCAGTAGCATAGCAACGGGGGTGGGGTGTTGGGGTCCAAACCCCCAGGCACTGGGCTGCAGAGGGCGCCAAACTGGGGGACGGGGGGCTGTAAGGTGTAGGGTTGCATGGGGTGCGCAAAGGAGCACAAATGTGGGCTTGGCCCCTGGACGCTGGTGGGTGCTGGACACCCTCACTGCCCCACTGCCTCTGGCTCCAGCGTCATGGCCCGCCCTGCCCCACAGTACAGGGCAGCCTGCGGCCTCTTAATTCAGCCTTGCCGGCAGCAATACTATAGTCCTAATATCAAGAGAGGGTAAAATGTAGTTTGTTGCTAGTGGGTTTAGGTGTGCAAAAAAACCCAGACTGTGGTAATATGCGGGAAAACCCAAAATTTCTCCTCAGTGTGTTATCAATAGAATTTCAGCAATGTTAAGCAAGTTTTTCTTTTTTCAAATAAAGGTTTTAATACTTAAATTTAAGCGAGGAAAAGAAAGAGATTTGAAAGTTGTATTACAAAGGAGTTAAAAGTACTTTTTTACATGGTTTGTAAAACCACGTAAAACAGCAAGATTTGTTCTATTCTTTTAGTGGTAAAAATTGTATCTTGATTCCACACACACACACACTGACTGATTTCGGGGGACGGCGGGGGTATGATTTTTAGTAGCCTAGAAGAACGAGTCTCTCTTATGGGATTTTGCAGGATCTAAGGATTTTGTGGGTGTGAGTGGGGTAAAAATGCCAGGAATAATGTGGAACCAGGTATTGAGTGCTGTGGTAGAGCAAGATTAGAAAAATAGTCCTACAAAGGACTCTAGTTTGGGCTCTTTGCACAAGTGCCCTCCAATCTTCACCTTGCTCTTTTAAATTCTAAATTCTTCAAAGCATCTGACGAAGTGGGATTTTCTCCCACGAAAGCTTATGCGATAAATAAATCTGTTAGACTTTAAAAGTGCCACAGGACTCTGTTGTTTTTCTACAATAGACTAACACAGCTCCCCAGTTTGGAATCTTCTAAATTATGGCAGCTTTCCTACTTCTGTGATATGCAGAACAACACACAAATTGGAGAGGTGATCTTTGAGTGCTATTCCTCTGTAGGTGTTTATTAGGCTCTGCTTCCTGCTGTCTGGTAGGGATATGCTAATGTAGATGGTCTTTAAGATATCCACCCTGTCTTTGACGTTCCTTTCTCCTGTGACATAATATATACCCCACCATGGATGTAAATTAGGGAAGAAATTGATCTTTTCATTTATTTATTTTGTTAACATTTTAAGCATATGACCAAATCCCATGCCATTTTGCACCCTGAATGCAGTAAACGGGATTGGCACTTGCCTTTCATTGGGACAGCTCAGCTGACCTGAGTGTGGTTAGAGTAACATTTATTTTAGCGGTGCAAATGGAATGCCCCAAGTGTAGGTCAGCTCAGTTAAAATCTGTAGATGCCCTAAAGCAGTTTAAAGTGTTACGTGATTTTGGAAAAACTCTAGATTACATGGAAAAATTCAAATAGAGACCGTGGCAAGTTCCAATGTAAAACTGCAGAGCTAGAATTCATGTGCAACCTAGACACGTTCACACTGGGTTTGAATAGGGATTTGTAATGGTTAACTCATTACAAAAGGTAATTTCCTTTCTGTTACCATCCTCACCTTCTCAGCTCTTGCTTACAGGGCCCTCTTCCACACTGTGTGAATCAAAACAGCTTGTTTATCTGGTTGAGATAGACTAGTAGATTTTCCCTCTGGAACAGACTCCCTCCTGCCTGTAGGAAAAAGGGCCTTTACCATTCTGAGGCTCACATATTTGCCCTCAGGAACCCTTTTATAGCCCTCCTGTCTGATTTTGTCACAGTATATACACAGCTAACGTATTACGTTTTCCATTTTCTGCATCTGATGAACTGGGATTCTGCCCACAAAAGCTCATGCAATAAATACATTTGTTAGTCTTTAAAAGTGCCACAGGACTTCTTTTTTGATTAACACACTGGTAGTGTTACAGTTGAAAAAGTGTAGCATTAATCTTAAGGTCCAGGTCATCCATGGTTTGTCCAGGGCAATTATACCAGGGAAGGGAATTATCTTTTTCTGTATGAGGCAGTATGACTCAATGGATGCGGCACTACCCAGGTTTCAAGGAGACCTGGGTCCTATTCCTGTTTCTGCTATTGATCTGACATATGAACCTGAGTAAGCTGTTTCATCTCTTTCCCTTCACTGAAACCCAAAGAAAGTCTGTTTAAACTTTATGCCCCTTAGTATGGGTGTACACTAAATATTTACATCAGCATAGCTAGTCTCTCAGGAGTCTCAAAATCCAGACCCTTGAGCGACAGTTAAGCCAAGCTAAACTGCATTGTAGACAATAGCAGATCAATGGAAGAGTTTTTCTTCTTCCATCAACCTAGCTACCAGCTTTTGGAGCTGCAAACTAACCACAGAGATGGGTTATCACTATAGTAAAGCATTCTGGTTGTAGATTAGCTGTTTTCCCCATACACAGTCTTTTGGCATGTATCTTCATTATCTAGGTTAGGAGTAGTTGAAGGGTATCCTGTAAGTCATCAAAACAAAGCACATTTGGTCTCTGTTAATGCTGTTTACTTTAGTAAGGAACAGCAACAGTGGGCGGTTTGTGTGATGCAAGATCATTGTAAAGCCTGTTGCTGCCAAAGTATTTGAGGCCATAGATGTTTGACACCCCTTATGCTGCTTGTGATAGTAAAACTAAAAACAAAATGTTGCTGATGCTAATGTTTTGTACATTGGGAAAATAATGTTATATTCCTTAGCCAGAGATTAGATGAAGGGCCAAATCCTTGTGAAATGGTGAAGCAACCCAGATACAGAAAAGGGCCTGATGTCTGCTTTGATGAAGATGATATGGTAAGGTTGAACTCGTAAGGCATTGAGATAGTCTCCTTCCATGTAATAGCAGATACAGGAGATGTCCCAGAACAACAATAAAATCTGTGTTTTAGTGCCCCTGATATCTGATGACATCACCTATCTCTCATTAAACATAATGTTTGCTCTGAACCATAGTCACTTTATTTCAAGTGTTCCATGATTAACATAAAATTAACTGCTGCTTTCTTATCTGCCTTTCTTGTAAACACTGAACTTTCACGCATGATTCCTGGTGATAGTAATAAGTCAAGAGACCTAATGCTCTGCATGGTGGTGCCAGGAACAGTGGACCTGGCAAGCACTCAAATGCTTACCTTGGTTATTTCTCTGGTATAGAAGCTTTGTTCATTGGTATTTCTGAATACTGAGAAGATACTTAGGGCCAGATTTTTAAAAGCAACTAGTCTTCTAAGTATCTTTAAAAATGTGGACCAGAAAACATTCTATTTCAGGATGTCATACCTCTTAGGAATACCGGGGAAAGGTGCCTTAATTTCTATTGCCACTGGGTCAGATTCTCAGTTCATGTATATCAGCATATCTCCACTGAAATGAATGAAGCTATGCTCATTTACACAAGCTGAGGACCTGGCCTTCTGTGTAATATGCAGTTTTCAACCTTGCCTTTTTCAAGGGTGGAACGAAAGACAAATGATTTCTGCAGGGCAGAGAAAAGACAGGGCTTGTCAGCCTTTTCTCTTTCATTTGTAATGCTGGATGAACTAGAGAAAAGCAATGAAAATATGTTGTGAACTCCTAACTGAGAAGAACTGTGTTGAACTTGTTGAACTGTGTGTTATCTAAAAATGCAAATGTCAATGGTTACTCTTTCTTATCCATAATCTTGTATTCTACCAGCAGCCAGTCATGCAAGGTGAAGAGCTCTCTCCAACCGTTAGTGAAGACAGTAGGGCTGCGTCTACACTGGTAAATTAAGTCGACTTAATTTACCCTGCATCTACACTACAGTTTTCTTAAGTCAATGCAAGCAGCTTGCTTAAGTCGACTTAAGGAAAATAAAATCAACTTTATTAAAATTAAGTCAACTTTATAACACCACCTTTCAATTCGACCTAAGGCTTAAGTCGATTCCCTAGAGTCGACTTAAGCCAGTGTAGATGTGGGGTAGCCCTATGTCGACGTAGGGCTACCCCAGGGCTACACCAATACCCTCCCTGCTGGGGGGGGCACAGGGAGGAGCCTGGCATGCCCCCCTACAGGGCAGGGCAGAGCCCTGCCCACCCTGCCCCTATGCCCTGCCAGGGTCCCGGTCCTCCTTTGCCCCATTGTACCTAGGTACAATGGGGCAAAGGCTGAGCCCCTGGCATTGGGAAAGGGGTGCCTCCCCTGCCCCTGTGGACCTCCCCTAGGTCCCCCTAAGCCCCTAGAAGTTGACCTAGGCATCCAGTGTGGATGCTTTAGGTCGACGTTTTAAGTTCTCCTTTGTCAACTTTATTTTTAAGTGTAGACACACTAAGTCGACTTAGTTAAAGTCGACTTAGAATTACAAGTGTAGACATAGCCTAGATGTTTAGGTTACTTGGCATTCTGCAGCATTTGACCCCAGAACTGTAGACTTAATTTTTTTAGAAACTGTTTTTTCACCAGATGAGTTAATAATTGTAAGGGGGTTGCAGAAAGTACAGAATACAATATACTAGTAACTTTTTACTTTTTTAGGAAATATTCATTTTTTTATTGCTGAATGGCCCGTCTACATTTCCAAACCTGTCCTTCCCTTATTTAGTAACTGAATATCCAGAGGTTTATTTTCAGCCAAGAGAGCCAGATAAACGTCTTCTTCAAAGCAATTGCCAAGGCAACGATTTGATATTGCCATTGTTCAAGTATAGATATAGCTGAGTCTTGATATACATTAATCTATGCCACTCTTCAAGGAGATCTAGTGTCTAAAATATTCATGATGCTTACATGATCCTAAGACTTCTGAGTAAAATGTGTTTTCTTGCAAACTCACTTGTGTCCACAAATGAAGTATCATGTTAAAAACATTTTTTTATCATCAAATGCAAAACAATTGACTTGCACAAGGACTGAAAAACAGTCATAAACATATGAACTTTTCCAACAGATATCAGTCCAGGTGTTGTTGTGTGTGAAAGTACAGCTCTTGCTCACTAGCTTGTTGTGCTAATCAGTGTGTAAGCCATGTGTTCTCTGTAACAGTGGAATATTTTGGTTAAGTTTATTTGGTTAAGTTTATTTCACTGTGAATCTCTTGCTCTTGGGTGGATGCTTTCACATTAACTCTGCTAACTGCCAGCAAATTGCATGAAATCTCATCTTGTATGTCTTTTTTTCTGTGTTTTCTTTCCTTTCCTCTACTTGCTACTTTGCCCGTTATTAATAGGATCAGCCTATATGCACAACGAGTCGTGCCTCTGCCATGATGTCCGCTCCTATCTTCATTTTTCTGCAAGTTTTCATATGGTGTGGATGGTCAGTTACTTTCTCTAATTTTTTTTTTGTTTTGTTTTTCTTCTTTGCATAAAAAGGTAGCAATCTTTTTTACTAACCAAGCCCATGAGAGAAGACAAAATGAAATTGGCTCCCAAAGCAGCAATCTGGAGCAAATTCCTGCAGCAATTTAAGGAAAAATTTTAAAAGCCCTGCTGAGAGCTTTGTAAATCAGAATTAACAGAATGATGGGGATCTCCCCCATACAGTCAGGGATCTCTCAGTTTTGTAGGACTGCAATATTTGAGGTTCTGTACATATCACTGCCATTCCCTTCCATGCTAGCCCTTCAAAATGTTTATTGCTCACTCTGCTTCTGGTAAAGATGAAAAGAGAAAGACTGCTAAACAAACTTTCTGCATAGAAATAATCAGAGGATAAATAGTTGGAGGAGACAACAGTTCCTGCAATCTAAAACTATTCATGGGACAACATAACTGAATGTGGTTTTGCGAGTTTGCCAGAATCGTTGCTCTGGAGAACATTAGAAGACATTTACCAAATTCATACCGACACTGATAATAAAAATAAAAACGCTCACTGTTTGTTGTTAAGAATCCAAAAAACATTCTTAAGTTTACTTTTTTAAAACTAATATCCAGCAAAACACATTGCCGTTGACTAGTAAAGATAGAAAACAAGTAGTAAAAATGTGGGTATATGTTTCAGAACACAAGGGCCAGCCAATGATCTAGAACGTTAGTGTATGGAGGCTTCAGGGTTCACAGAGAAGGCTCTGTGTTTTTCTCCATGTTATGTTTATTAGTTTGAAAAGTCAGAGCTACCAGCATTGCTGCTAATATGCAGGAGAACTGATGATCTGAATAGCACAGTGGGAAGATTGTCAGAGTATAACAGTATTGGTAGAACTTTTCAGTGAACCACTAGAGGGAGATGCTACCTTGACTATTATTGTGAAGCCAACAATGAAAAGAACGAAATAGTATGGTTCTATTACAATGGGAAATAAGTTTCAATGTTAAAATACAGCATAGACATGTCATTTGTTTACAAATGTTCTAAAAAATATTTTCTGAGATATTTTGGATCCATCGTTTTTTGGAATGG
Organism: Pelusios castaneus; assembly: GCA_007922175.1. Lineage (NCBI taxonomy): Eukaryota > Metazoa > Chordata > Testudines > Pelomedusidae > Pelusios > Pelusios castaneus. The sequence continues at coordinate 410,010 of ML685945.1, read as the reverse complement.
TTAATTATATAGAGTTACGATAGGGTAATATTTATAACTAGATAAAAAAAATTAAAACAAATTAGTAAGAATTCATCGTCTTTATTGCCTTTAGTGTTGGAAAAAGCTAAATCACTTGGATGTCAATGAAAAACTTCTTGCTCAGTTTGATAGTTATGTTTTGTTTAGCTTCATATAACATATTAAACGGGCTAGCAAATGTAGGAAACTGAATAGGTGCAATTCAAGACTGGGAGGAAGAGTTAGTTAAAGTTCCGCTCCAAAACAAGTCCTATGTAAGATAGGAAGACCAGATTCTGACACCTGCACTGGTGATGAGTAGTGCTTTCCTCTACAAATAGCCTCATTCGAATCAAGTCAGATACTATCATACATACTGTAAATTTAATTGTTAAGGGCACAACCCTTTGTCCTGGAAGTAAGTCCAAAACGCCCATGGAAGCAAGTCTTAAAGCATAAGTTTGACAGTTAGCTTCTCAGCAGTAGATGGAACCTAGACAAGTTGAAAAGTTAACTTTTTGTTCCCCAGTCCAGCCCTTATTAATTTGTGACTTTGGGTCAGGCTCTCATCTGGTGTACATCTATATAGCTCTGTTGAAGTCATTGAAGCCAAAACTGATTTACCCTAGCTGGCAAACCGGTTAGTGAATTATAGCTTTCTTTTCGTCGTCTTTTTGAGAGTGCTTAGCGAAAGGGCTTGTCCCTGATATCTATGTGTATATGATTGCTTTTAAGAAAGAAAGAAAGATAACATGCAAGTATCTCAGCACCTCCTGTAAGATACTGAGTTCTCTCAACTGCAGCTGAAGACAATGGGAGCTGTGAAACTGCTCAGCCTGTTGCAGGATTGAACCTAATTGAGTTTTTCATTTGTGACATGGGCTATCTGTGAAATGACTGAAATCACAAGAGAAATCACTAATCTTGCACCAACATTTTTTTTTCAATTGCAAGGGTGTGTGAGGTGACACATGGTAGAAATGTGTTGTACAAGGCATTTGTAAGTCACTCCAAAAAATGTTTTCTAAAACAGGCATATAGTTTACTGATTTAAATACAGGAATAATTGAACAGGACAATCTGAAAGTAATGCACACAGGCGTAATGGCTCCATCTAGTGGCAGAAAACAGCCTAAACTGTATGTATGACTAAATATGGACCTCAAAATCAGTTGAACTTTGCTGAGTCAAGGAGCTTTCCTTGCAACATACGGATCTGAGAAGATCTACTCTATATGTTAGAAGGCCAAGATTGTAAGCTCTTTGGGGCAGGGACCATCTTTTTGTTGTGTATTTGTACAACACCTACACACAATGGGGCGCTGGTCCATGACTGTAGCTCCTTTGTGCTACTGCAATACAACTAATTAATAATAATTATATTTTACAAGATGAAGTTAAAGTTAGTTATAGTGTGCTTCTGAAGGGGTAACGAGTGTTTAAACATGTTTCTTTGATGGCTCATGCTGTCCCCCAGTAGCTTTTGAATACATTTACTTTTATGTAAAAGTTTGGCTTTGTAAAATTGTTGACCGCTAGCAGACAGATAAATAACTAAGATGGTACTATATATTCAGAAAATAAGCCTACCTGAAGTTATTGTAGAAGGACTGCCTAACTGAGGGAAATAATGTTTGGATTTCTCTCTTTTTCCACTCTCTCCTCTTAACCTTGATATTGGGGAGAATTGGCAAGTTACTTTTGATTACAAGAAAGTTCAAAATGCCAGAATAATAAGAAAATGGCAAAAAAGGATTCTTGTCAGTCAGGAAAAATCCATACTGCAAATGATTAGTAAAAAGGTAACAGAGAAAAATTGCCCTAATTAAAGCATCCTAATGTTATGAATTGGAAAACAAATCCTGTGTGTGACAGTGCTGGCAGATGGGAAGAAGTGAGTGAAAATTATATGTAAATAACAATATGATTATGAAAGAAAGGGAAGTTCTGGGCAATCTTCCATAAAGTTAAATTATTTGAAAAGGTTATCCAACCATGTTCTGGAAGAGGAAAAGGAGTATGGAAGCAGTTTCCTATCAACTGATCTCCTAAAACTAACACTTGGGGGAAAATAACAGAGATGGCCATGACTCAGAGATTCTTCATTACGACTTTGGACTCTTATGGCTGAACTTATACAAGGAATTGTGGGATGAAGGTTCACAGGAAATTCCAGACCAACTAAGTTCATTTAGCAGATTTGGTGAGTAAGGGAAAATATTTTCTTCTGAAATATTTGGAAGACTGTAAGGCTATGACTTCCTTGAGTCTAATTCTAGTCTCACACCATTTTTTCAATTGTGTGATTCCATTAATTTCAGTAATATGACTCCCCTGATTTATTTGTAAGTCAGACTAGAATCAGTCCTTTGCTCATTCCTCTCCCTCACCTCTTTCTTCAGCCTTGTTTGTTTCCCATATCTATGCAGTTACAGCACATAGGAACCTTGTCAATTCTCATACACATTTCCAGGAAAAAAACCACAAATAATTTAAAACAGTATCACTGATTACTTCCTTTTCATGGATAATCCACCTTTGATTAGGGAAGAAAAAAACTATTTGAGTCCCACAGAAGATGTCATCTTTAGGAATTGTCTTGAGAAAAACTGTGAAGATACATGCTCTACTATGAGTTGGTCTGTAGACCTCAGAAACTCAAATTGACTTAAAGCAGAAACAAGCTGTAAATCCCAAATGAATAAAATCTTCCTACTTTTTTAAAAAGTATATACATCTTCTATGTTTTTAGACTTGTACTGCCTAACTCAACCAAGCATGGTGAGGATTTCTTATATACTCTCTTCTGTCTGACATTTTGTTAAATTACTTTTATCCCACAGTTTCTGAGCCATCTACTATAGCAGTAGGACAGTGAGACTAAGGCTTAGTCTACACGGACACTGGCAATTGACATAAGATGCACATGATGTAGCTTGCGTATCTCTCGTCAACGTACTTACATTCCTGTACTGCAGTAACTCCATTGCACTGCATCGATGGGAGATGCCCTCCAGTCAGTGCAGTTTTATTCTCTGCGGGGAGCTGGCATCAATTGGAGAGCACTTCCAGGAGCCATTGAATGTGTCTCCACTACATACTCATTCAATCCTGCTGCGTTGATCTATGCAGCTTCGTGGTGTAGCCATAGCCTATATGAAATGGAAGGGGCATGTGGACAAAATAACATATTTTCCAATCTGGCAGGTGCAGCATCTTCAAAGTAAAGTACCAGAGTATTGCATAGTTATTCAACCTTCTCATAGAAAATGAAAAACTATAAATCTTCATGGATATATGACTATGAAAGGGTTCAGTTTCAGTATCATCTTCCCAGTAATCTGGCCTGACACAAAGGTGAAGAAAAACTGAATATTGAGTGACTCCTATTGGTGGGCATTCACCTCGTTCACCAGTATCCAACCAGATGGTATTTTCACTAATCTGACACTTTTCCTTTCATATTATACCTAATGTACAGTTTTGCTTTATACCTCTTGCTTCATCTATGCTTTATTTATTGCATTATTTACATGCTTTATCAAATAAATATACATATCCAGTTAGAGACCCCTTCATTCTGTATTGGAAGATCTCAAACTTTCAAACTTACCAGTAATGTAAGTCATTTCTTGGGAGATACCATCTTTGCAGAGTTACAGTTAAGTGAATCTAAGGAAATATGACATAAAGTATTGTTCCAAATAAAGCATTGTTGTTGATGAACCCATATAAGAACCACCGTCACCGATAATGGCCTTTTTAATGGTGCTCATTTAAGGGAAGAAGCAATGAGTTTATTATTAAAAACGAGAGTCCTTAAAGACTAACAAAATTCTTCATTCATCTTTAAGATGCCACAGCACTCTCATTGTTTTTGCTGTACAGAGCAACCCCTCTTGAGCTTATTTTTAGGTTTTGGGAGTAGAAGACAAAATGCAGACTCAAAAATTGAACCAAACTGAACAACCCTGAAGGTTTAGTGCATCTTTAAATCATAATCTTCCACTCCACAGTTGTGCAGCAGTGTGCACACATGACTTATTTGTTGACCAGCAACCTTTGGAATTTTGAACTTCAGGGCACAATCAACAAACAGAACCTCAAACCAGTGGAACTGAAGCTGATAGATGAAAGAAGTGTCTTGGTGATGGCTACTATTGGTAAAGAACAGGAATAAAACTGAGGAATTGTCTTTGCAAGAGAATGATAAACTAAAAAACTTAGATGCATTTGAATACTTATTAAAAATAGACTTCTTCTAGCCCAACTTGTCTTCACACTTTAATCTCTGAGTGGTGAAAAACCACAGGAACTTGCATCTCCTCCTTTGAAATAATGCCTTGATTTTCCAGAGAGAGGTTTTAAAATCTGTCTGACAAGTGTTGTTGCGAATCAACTTTTTAGGTAGATAATGGCTAAAACATTCCACGTACAGATTAAGGATTTTTTTCATCATGATACCTTTTGATGGGTACTTGTAATACAGGTGGCTAGTTTTATCTGTTTACCTACATTGGAAGGAGGATTTAGAACCTTGTAGAGAGATCCTGGCTGATTGTGGCAGGTGTGATTCTTTAACTCCACTTAGATATAAGCAAGTGGCTCTTTGAGCAGAGGAAACTGGGATCTAATATGGAGAAATCTTGCATGAAACCTTAGGAAGAATGATGTTTAGGGAGAAAACAAAGTTTATTTTAGTTATGTTATTGGAGTTGCCACACCTCTTAAACCTGGACATAATACAGTGGGCCAGATCCTCATGTGGTATAAATCAAGAGAGCTTCAATGGCACTAAACCAGATTACATCAGGTATGAGTCTGACTTAGCAGGCATAGATTCTAAGATCCTGAGGCAGGAGCTATATCTTTATGCTTGTCTTCTATGCACAGAGCAACCTGTCAGTGTATTTCCAATACTGAATAATGAGTTTTCCAGTCACTATACCTGCAGCATTTCATTTTTGCAGGAACCAGGTATAACTTATTCCATTGGTTATGAGATACTTCATAAGGTAAAGAGAACCTGACTCCTACCCTGGATACAGAATAAAACCAGTGTTAAATCAAAAAGCGTTGCCTGCTCAGGTGGTGCAAAGGGGTGTAAAGCTGAGAATCTCCCAGGCATAAGAGGAAATGCTCAGGTGGTACTGAGCTGGTTTAGGGGGCTGTGACTGGTCCTGGATATCCTGGCATGTATTACATCAGCATAGGGACATGAGGAGCCATAAAGGTACTGTAAAGCCACTTAAGTTACTTCCTGCCTCCAGAGTATCAAGTGCACCTCAGCTAGATGAGGAGTTAGGACTATGATCTTAAGGACATCCACTAACATGTAAAATATTTCATCCATGGCAATTAAACCACAGGGAATTCAGGGAGTGAGGGGCTGGAGGGATGGTGCAGTCCAAGAACAATGATCTCTTGCTGGCATAATGATATCTGAGTGATTGTTAGGGTTAAACCAGTGCAGGGGTTGAAAATGGACCCTAATCAACCTCAGAACTGGAGAACATAAAGGTGGCATCTATCTATCTATCTATCTATCTATCTATCTATCTATCTATCTATCTCAGCAAGACCTAAATATCAAACTTTGGAGTTTTTCACATGGTGTTCAATAATGCAGTATAAGATCACAGAGGAGAATTTACCTCTCTTTGGTCCGTGAGAGTAAACTCATTCTGAATGTGTGCCCTTGGGGAGAGAGTACAGAGCTTGGTTATTTTTTGAAATAGGCTCTCTTTTCTTACCACAGAAATTTTACTGCTCTTCCTTTCTCCTTGCAGTAAAGTGGTGTTGGGGGAAAAAAAACAAATGGACCAGTATTGTCAATGCAAAGAATTAAGCACATTAATTTTAGGCCTATTAATCAGCATGATTTAGGACTCACTAGTAGTTTCACAAGTTATTTCTCATCTGAATGCACACACGTATTGCATGTTCTATGGTGAATGACCAAAGTGAGTCTGTATTTGTCTTTCTTTTTATACGGGTGTTCTAGGTATACCGTTTTACTGCGCTTTATTTAAAAATCCAGATTGTTGCCTCCAAGAATTATTTCGGGAAAACAAAATATTTGAAGCCAAAATCTATCCTGTAAATGTAGTCCAAAAAATGAGAGGCTAAAATATAGATTATTTCACTGGAGATTTAATGTCAGTTAATGCTGAACTATCTTATTTTCTTGCCAACAGGAAGATTCGACAGACTGTGGTGGGGTCTCTGGACTGAGCCCATCACTGTGGTCTATGGTAGGAATCCAGTTTGTCCTGCTTTGGCTGTTATCTGGTAGTAGACATTGCCAGTTATGACCCTGTGAAACCAAAACCTGCATAACTAATCAAGATCCTGCCAAAACGTTAGCCCTCAGTTTCATTTTCAAAGGGTCAGCTATTCAGACAGCAGAAGAATGGCAATGCCCATAACTTGGTATCAGTCTATGTGAAAGATTTGATAAAGGCACCCACAATGGCTGCATGTTGGCGTGTCAGATCCTTAAGTTTGTGTGAATGCTGCATCATCTATGCCATCAGAACAGAAATCTATATGTGCTTTATTGAGGAATCTACGGTTTTTGTGTTCATTGTTGTACCGTTGATGACTTCATGTAAAAGGGCTCCCCTTAAAATAGCTTATGTATAATATGATTTCCATTTATTTTGAGCTTAGCGTTAAATTTGTTGCAGGTCCTATATGCTTTTACATGAATATTTGTGAAATTACATTTTAACCCTCTTTTTTTATTGTATTAATATCATGACAGCTGCTTGAACATTACTTGTGTCCAGAATATAAAATAGTTGGCAGACTTCAGTTTGTACAGAAGAGCTTATTGTGAATTGAAATATTGGCTAGTCTTTTGCAGAAGTTCACTATGACTGAAATGCCTTACAAATGGTTTATTTTGCCAAAATTAATCAAAAACAGGTGGCCAGCTAAGGTTTGGTAGGTTCATAAACTGTTGGTTTTAAAATAAAATAAAACAAAAAAAGCAAGAAAGAAGTTACTGAATTTAGAAATATAAAGGTGTTTGAGAGTTTGATGTTTTATCTAACCAAGTGATTTTCCTCCTGAACTGAGTGTCCCTTTCAGAAAGCTGTTAACTTCCATGTAATGACAAGTGCTCTTTTGACAGTGCAGTTACCTAACGCTAGCCAAATCCTTCAAAATGCTGAAATGAAAAAAGCTTGTGAATACAAAATGTCTTTGTGATTATTGAACGTTGGTTTCCAAGGGTATTTTGCATGATGATGATGATGCTACTTTATTGTTTTTAAGTTTGTTTTCTTGACTGGTAGAGTATAGTCCACTGAAAAGGTAATTGAGTGATTCTGTTATTGTGTGAAAAACTGAACATTGCAATGTGATACAATTAAATAATCTCTAATCATATTGTTAAACAGAGCTCTGAATATACTGTGCAATGAAAAAGCTGAGAAAGTAGCAGAAAATTTAGTTGGCTGGACAAAAGGGATGAGATGGATTTTATACAGATGAGTGCTTTCACATGAAAACCTATGTACAGATATTTTAAGTATATAAAAATCAGATTTGACACATTTATTTTTGAAAAGTATATGTTGTTCTGAGATTCATACTAGGTTCCCCTTTTGTTTTCATGGCACAGTAACATCCCTTACCGTTTAAACTCCTACTGCTTCTGTTTTATAATGAAAAGAGCAAGCTTAACAGAGCAAGATTTCCTGGCTGCTGAAATTAGAACATAACCCGAACAAATGGGGAGCCTTGAATCTATGTGTATGCACATTGATACTTGATTGTGAATAATAATAATAATAAAAAATTGTTTTATACAACCTTGTTGGTGATACAAATTGGTGCAGTACATTATAATATTTCACTGTAGCATAGTGTACATGCAAAATATGATTTGTGCTTTTTTCAGTTTTCAGAACTAAACAGTATTGCAAGACAGCTAAACCAATGAATGTGCAACTCTGCTGATTTTGTGCAATTCTGCTAACAGCTGCAATATGCAAATATTTATATGGTATAATACATTCTTTAACAAAATGAAAATGCAAAGCATTGATATGTATGTGCTGGCAAATGATTGCTATAATCTTGAATGTGTCAAAAGCTTACAGAAATTATCGGGCATGCATTAATATGCCCTAAAAATTGAAGAATCCACTCAAACCTATGGCATAGCTTACAAGATGAAATGACTAAGTGTAGCTGTGCCTACGATTAGTTGTTGGTTTTTTCACATTACCCTTGGTTCCAGCTCAGTATGTTCCCACGTTTAGGATTTCAGTGCCAGGTAAAAGACAAAATCTATTATTTAATTATCACATTTAACTGTTTAATATCACTAGTAAAATCATGTGAGTAAAAATATAATTGCCTGAGTTTGATGGCTCCAGTTCTTCTCTGTTGTAGATGAGATGATTTCAACAGCACAGGGTGAGAAGAATTGGGGAAACTTCCCATCCAGTAGCATTGCTGGAATTCCCTTTGCCCTCCCCATGCCTGTTCAGCAAATGTAAAATGTCAATTGTAGTTTGTCCAACACTGGAACTCCATTCTGCAATTCCCTACATGCTGTCAATAAGAATCCTCTTGGAAGGAAGGGGTTGTCAGGTGGGAGTGATATTTATTACATTTCTGACTCTAAAGCTTTGAACTTGCTAAGGGTACATTTTAGTTTGTATTTTGCTTTTTTAAAGTACTTGAAAGGTTATCAATATATTAAGTGCTGTGTGTTTAAATATTTCCTCTTAGTTGCCCAGAAGAAAAGCATTCGTGGAAAAGTATGATGCTTACACTTAGAGAATCACAGAATATTAGGGCTGGAAGGGACCTCATGAGGTCATCTAGTCCAACCCCCTGCTAAAAGCAGGACCACTCCCACTAAATCATCCCAGCCGGGGTTTTGTCTAACCGGGCCTTAAAAGTTCCGAAAGACGGAGATTCCACCACCTCCCTAGGTTACCCATTCCACTTTCAGAATTATGTGGAGTGTGTGTGTCTATAGTAGGTTTGCTAACAGAGATGGGCCAAATTCCAAATTACTAACTAAGGCAAATGACATCCAATTATTTAAGGTTCAAAATGCATTATATAGATAGATATATTTGTCAGAAAAGCAAACAACCTTGTGAACATTATCTACATTATAAATTCTAACTCTCACACTACAGACTTTTTTTTAAGGGGGAAAAAACTCTCAATCAAAGCCTTTAAAATTGAGAGATTTAAACTTTGCAATGTAAAAACTGCTTGGATATCTTTTAGTTACTAAATAATAAGTTGCACTATTTGTTTTAAAGCATTTAATAAGCACTAAGCGATCTAGTCGAGCTGTTTGAACATTTTTAGTTTACACTGGAGCCACCTATTGTGTATCTGATAATTAATCACAATTCAAGTTATTGTAGCAGTGTATTAAACCAAAAAAAAAGTGTAAGAACTTAACATGAATGGTTTCTTTCTTATTTTTCATTTGAACAACCAGCATTACTGCCAAACCACTAACAGTGGTCCATATTTCTAACAGATTTTTAACATGACATAGTTAGCAAGTTTAATTGAAGTGATTTTAGGTCCTGTACCTTTAAGACTTTAGTACAATCTTTTTCATGTTTCTAATGCTCGAGGCTTTATTGCTTAACTTGACAAAAACAGTGTTGCTGCCATTTGTAAATTTTCCTATAATATTCCTTTTGCTAACTTTAAATACTAGCCTTACTGGGTTCAAATAGACAATATCCCTTTGCAATCCAAGTGTTACTTGCTGTGTTTGACAATTTTCAATATCTTTTACAGGACATTCACACCCTTTGGTCCTTTTTACACAAAAGCTTAGAAAGCTTTAATTATTATTATGTCTTAATTTCAAAACACTGCATTAATCCCACCAGTCTTGCAAATTCAGATGTTAACCCTGCTGGTAATTCAGAATTCCAGTAATGCTGGCAAGCCACTGCAAAAATCTGTGACTTTTTTAGAATGTCTACATGTCAGTAACCCTTTTTAGAGTATAAATCTTTACCCTAAACGTTCATCTGACATCCAGACCATTAAGCAAAGGCCACAATTCTTTATTCTTTCTTTTTCCATACCACAGTGTTAATATTGTTAAATATTCTATGTACACTATTGTAAAAAGACTACAACAGTGTCTGAAAATGATTCCACAGTTCCGAAAAGTTGGCCTCGCCCTCTTACCAGCATTTCTGTTAATTTGTTTTTTAAAAAAGGATCATCTTGAAGAAATAATTTCACTGAGACTAAAGGGATACTGTCTTGTTCAGATGCCATGAATATGCGATTGTGATCTGACAAAGCTGTCTTCTCTTCTTGTGTTGTATGGAATGTCTGGATCATGCTTTCTGGGATATTTTTATTGAGATGCTTAGTGTGCGTTCCTGCAGAAAAAGGCCTCTGCTCTCATTGGGCGAACTGGCCTTTTCTCCCTTTTATTGTGTTCTCTTGACACTTTTGTGGAACTTGACAAGCCTGGAAAAAAAAATTTTGTAAAAATTTGTACAATAATATTATAAAAAAAAAAGTTTATAATCCTAGAAAATGTTGTGTTAATTCTTGTGCAGAAACAGTATATTCAGAATAAAAGTTTATCATTTAAAATCAAGATCAAGTCTGGATTTGTTGTCACCTTGAACAACAGCATGTAAGTAGAGCCCATGGACATTTCGGAAGAATTACCCATCTTTTTGAACTTGCTACATAGTTGTATTGCAGAATCTAAGGAGGAGTCTTAAAACCACAGACGGAGGGTTAGGAACCCAACCCTTATGAAGAGTCAATAGGAGATATGCCATGAATTTTGTGCCTTGAAAAATCACCCTCTTACTTCATGCTCTCATTAAAATAAAAGTCTCTGGCTGCAAAACTTTTAGGAAATTGACCCAAATGTAACATTGCAGGCTGTGTGCCTGAGTCTGCAAAGAGGGTGAAACAATCAGGTTGAGAATTGGGATTGTCTACTAACTCTGCCCAGGATTACACTGGTGAGATCTCAGAGGATTGCTGTTGTATGTTTTGAACTGGAAGAGAGAGAAGCTGGAAAGAGCTCAAGTAGAAGTCCCTGAGATGTGATATTGCAGGGCAATAGGGCATTGCATCTCAGCATCCATAGGTCACAAGCATCAGCTATAGCAACCAATTCAGTATAACTGTATTATTGTCATTGCATTGTTAGAATAGCTTTGTCATGTTGCACTGAGTGCCATGGAAATGAGGTACAAATAAAAAGTGAAATTTTGTTCCCAAGTTTCACAGCACTCCAGATGCAAGTTTTTCATTTAAATTGTAGAGTTACCTCCTGCAGTCTTTCTGAAGTGTTGTGCATCCATTCAACATTAACTATAGATTTTCTATGTCCGGCTTCTGCACACAAATCTGACTTCTGGGGTCTAGTTCGATAATGGCTGCGCCATAGGGAGACATTTTAGATTCGTGACCAGTGCAAATCAAGGCTGGGAGGGTGTAATGCATCTGTTCCACCATATTATTTTGAGAGATGACTTTACACCATCACGTTCATAGCTTTGCCACTAAAATATGAGAAAATCAGAGTTATGTGATAGCTATGTATAAAAATCCCACACTGCCATATTTGCTCAATATTCCTTGCTCTGGCTTGACTGAGGATAAAGCACTCCTATAATTAGTGATCCACTTTCTCAGCCTGATCAGTTTAACCCTGGGGTGTCAAACATAGGGCCCGTGTGCCAGATACGGCCTACAAATCTTTTCCTTCCAGCCCGTGACTGAGCTCTGTGATACCGCACTTTCTCCCAAACAGAGAGAGAGTATTGCAGGATCGCAGAGCAGTCTCACATACCCAGTGCTCTGCAGTACTGCGAGAGTGTAGGCCCCAGTGCTCCAATTTACGGTATGTAGGGCCCACTTGAAGTATCTTCAAGTCAAATCTGACCTGCCCTAGCAAGTGAGTTTGACACTTCAGGTTTAACCAGTTGGGGCTGATCCAAAACCCACTGAAGTACATTGGAGTAGTTCCATTAGGTTCCACTGGGTTTTGAGAGATGCTCCAGGCATCTTTGGCATGGGCCCTAGTTTGTTTAAGTTTCAGTTTTGACTGACTCATTTGTACTGTCCCTTTTCCCCGAGTCAGAGGGGATCTGCTCGTTTTATGTCCCACTTCTCTGATAATAATGCTGAAGTCTTACATTGGGGGTAATTTGCAGTTATTTATCATGAATATTAGATTCTAAATTCTTTTTTTTTTAAAGCTTCCTTTTTGGATCAACATTTAGTAACTAAACTGAATAATAAGTCCAACCAATTTAATGTGCTTAAATAACCATCCCAACTTCTTCCATCTATGCAACTAGCATAACTGAATGAGAATTAATTGTAAGAGGAGAGTGACTTACGAGGTTGGAAGGTCCTTAGCTGTGTTCTGTGGATGGGCTGAAACCTTAGGCTAGGTTTACACTATAAAAAGTTAGGTTGATTTTGTTAAGTCGACTTAATAAGGTCGATTTTAAGTCAACCTAAAGTCAACCTTATTAGGTCGATTTAACAAAGTGCTTTCCCTTAACTGGGACTTATTAATTTGACCTAACTTCCTTTAGGTCGACCTAAAAGAAGGTTAGGTCGATCAGAGGAGGGTTAGGTCGACCTAATGAGTGGTCCTTACAAAGTCAACCTAAGCTTTCATTAGGTCGACATAAGGATTTTCTTAAATTGACCTAATGAAAGCCTAGTGTGGACAGGGCTTAAGTTAGGTCAACTTAAGCCTCCTTAAGTCAATCTAACTTGCCAGTTTAGACATAGCCTTAAACTCTTTAACGAACATTATTTAGGTCTCTTCTATATGAAAAAGTGCAGGTGTATCATAACTGTGTCTTCTGGTTGGCTGCATTTATTGCATGCGCCAGAGCACTGATGCTGGACAGTAATGCTTGTGTGTGTGGAGAGATGGTGAAGTTATTTCCTTGACAGCAACTTGAGACATCTTAACGTATACCAACATGCTTATTCTTGATAGATAACACTCTAGGTTGAAACACAGACACTTCAACCTACTTTAAGGTTGATGCTGCTACTGCTGGTTCAACAAACCCTCTAGTACCATCAGAGAAGCCTTTAATCAATTGCATGAATATGCTGCTTTTATCATTGCTTTCATTCCATATTCTTTTACAATTTTTAGCGCTGGGCATGGCTGCCTCTGGCAGCTGTTTTGCAGAAGAAATATGATGTATAGGGCCTGAGACATGACCTTCTCCTCTCCCTAATGACAATCTTTCACATGGTTTCCATATATTGGATTGTTTAGTCCATACACAATATGCAGCATGAAAGTAGAATGGCAATTTCAGTCTTAACGTGTATGGATTGAAGTCAGAATGTTCTTGTGGTCTCAGCCCACATTTTGTGGTTTAACTATTGAAAAATAAATGCCCTAGAGCATAATTTTATATATATATATATATATTGTCTGGGGGAAGGAAGCAACATTGTGTTTCAAGTGCTGACTCATGTTAACAATGTCGTATGGTATGTGTGGTTAACATACATTTCGTACTTTGAACAATAATCCAAACAATTTACACTCACCATAGTCAGAATTTCCAATTTGAGCATGTGTTTTTTATAATAACTATGAAAACAATATGTGGGCGGCTAAAACTTTGCACAGATAGCCTCAGTCTATGAATGTATTTTTATGATTCTTCTTTTTTATAAATTTGGAAATTGAGCCCACCCTTCATCCTGCCCACCTACAGTTAGGATGAAGGATTACAGAATTTGTACATAATGCCAGAGTACATACAAGGCACAGCCCAAAGGCCAGATGCATCCTGCAGTCTCATAAAATATGTGTCTTGTTGACATCTAGCTAGAACTCCAAGTTGAGGACTAAGGCCTGATGACTTTCAGGTGCCTAAGTCATTTTTGAAATCTGAATTTCATACCTGGGTTTTATTTCTGTAATTGGGCAAACCGAAATGCTTGACCAAACTTTGATTTGTTTGTGTCTACTGAAATGTTGATGTGGATCTAAAATTAAAGATTCCACCTCAACTATCAAGGACGATTCTAGTAGGTGTTCATTTTTTATTTGTGTATATATTTGTATCCCAGTTAGATGCAGATTGTGGGCACTAAAAAGTTGTTATTGTATCTCACAAGTTTGGTTTTCTGTGTGGCATGCAGCATTAGAAAAATAACTACATGTAAGAACTTCATTGTATTGATTAAAGGATGCCATAAATGGGATTTTTTTCATCTATATTTGAACTAAGTCTTTTACATGGTAACTGACTGAGATGTGAATGAAAATCTGCCTTGGGAGTTACCAAAAAAGAGACCTGCATTGTTTCCAGAAGATGTTGATATTACAGAGTTGCATGGAAACCCAATTTTTATAGCAAAAAACAACAAGAGTCAGATGCATCTGACGAAGTGGGTTATAGCCCATGAAAGCTTATGCCAAAGAAAATCTGTTAGTCTGTAAGGTGCCACAGGACTCTCGTTTTTTGCTGTACACAGACTAACATGGCTACCCCTCTGGAAATTTCTACCAATTTTTATAGTTAATCTGGATACACTCTTCTGTAACTGAGAACACTGATTCTTTTCGCCATATTTGAGGATTTCAATGTTGCTGCATCTTAAAATATAGCTGATTTACACAGGGAAAGGAAAATCAGAATCAGGCTTCAAACTGCGATTAGAAAGTAATATTTGCAAGGATTTCTTTTATCTCAAAGACCTAAGATTGAAAAATTAAAGTTTTAAAAGCTACTGATTCACACACAGAGAGAATAACTTTTTTTTCCTTAGGAAGTTTACTATGTCCTCATTATTATGCATGCAAAGGCATGCTATTTTTAAGATACATTGCTACAATAATTTTTTTCAAACATTCCATGAATCCCTAATTTAGAAAAGACAAATATTTAGCTAACTATTTTTCCACATGTTCATAATAGGGAATGAATACGATAGTGAATACACACACATACAGGGCCTATTTTCTTATGTTCCATATTAGATCTGTGAAAAGTTTGGTAGTTTTAGTTTGCAGGGATTTGACAACATATTGGTTCCTGATAAAGTGAGGATGATAGCTCCTGAATTACACTTTCAGTTTCGAGTTCGAATGAAAAGTTTAAAGCAAAATTGAGCCATACTGGACCAATTAGGCTAGTGATGTTTTGGCAAGCTTGTATTTAAACCATATGTAGCTAGGTTTATGATTCAGTGTCAAGACACAATAGGGTTAGTGAAAGACCAAGCCGTCAAACCTGAAGTTTGTTGCTTTCTTGTTTTGTGACTCTTAATGCTGTTTGAATGTTATTGATTGTGGGGTTTACGGTACGACTAGAGAGGCGCAATATGGTCTAGTATGATTAACTGCAATATTAAACTATGTTGTTAAGCTTGAAGTGAGTCACCCGTAAATAGAGTTATTAAGCTATACTATCAGTTGATTCAGCCTGAGTTTTCTAACTTTGGTCCCTAAAGTCACCTTCATGCATTTTAAAGCAGCTCCGACCTGATCCTACAAGATGCTGAATATTGTGGCCTCAATCTAGTAAAGCTCATCTATGCATGCATCCAGCCTCGATTGCCAAATGGGCCACTCTCTGCAGCTCACACCAGACCCATGACAGGAATGGGAGCATGGAGTGTTCAGTGCTTCTGAAAAACAGGCCAGTTTGATTTATAAATATGGATTTTGCTGCCTAACTTCAGGGACCCAAGTTAGAAATTTTTGGCTGACTGCATTGAAAGAGTCACTTAGTAAAACTGTTTAATGGTGTCTACTTGAAGCTTAATAATGTAGAATAGCATTGAATTTAACTATCCTAGGCCATATTATAAGCCTATCAATCAATGCCTGTTTAGGTGGCAGGTAGTAACAAGCAGAGTTCCCCGGGGTTGGTCCTGGCACTGGTTTTGTTCAACATCTTCATTAACTAATTGAAGGATGGAGTGGATTGCACCCTCAGCGTGTTTGCAAATGACACCAAACTGGGTGATGTGGTAGACATGCTGGAGGATAGGGACAAGATACAGAATGACTTAGACAAATGAGACGATTGATCCAAAAGGAAATCTGATGAAGTTCGGTAAGGACAAGTGTAGAGGTTCACACTTAGGATGGCAGAATGCCATGCTCTGCTACAGACTGGAGACTGGCTGGGCTGAAGTTCTGCAGAAAAGGACCCAGGGGCTACAGTGGACAAAAAGTTGGATATGAATCAAAAGTTGGATATGAATCAATTATTGAAAAGAAGGCTAATGGCATATTGGGCTGCATTAGTAGGGATGTTGCCAGCAGATTGAGGGGAAGTAATTATTCCGCTCTATTTGGCACTGGTGAAGCCTCATTTGGACTATTGTGTCCAGTTTGGGGCCCTCTGCTACAGGAAGGATGTGGACAAATCAGAGAGAGTTCAGTGGCAGGCATCAAAAATTATTAGGGGGCTGAATCACATGACTTACGAGGCACAGCTGAGGGAGCTGGGCTTGTTTAATCAGCAGCAGAGGCTAGTGAGGGGGGAGTTGATAGCAGCCTTCAACTGCCTGAAGGGGAAGAGGAGGCTAGGCTGTTCTTAGTAGAGGCAGAAGACAGAACAAGGAGCAATGGTCTCAAGTTGCAGTGGGAAAGGTCTAGGTTGAATATTAGGAGAAACTTTTCCCCTAGAAGGGTGGTTAAGCACTGGAATGCATTACCTAGGGGGTTGGTACGAACAAGGAGTCTTGTGTCATTTTTAAAGACAACACATTTTATTTATCACATGAGCTCTCGTGGGAAAAAATCCCATTTTGTCAGATTCTTGAAGAACTTACAGAATTGGAGGAAAATAAAAGCAGGTAAATGTAAGTCATAGGATCAGGTCAGACTGTTATAGCAAAGCAAAGCAGTTATTTAGATTCAAACAGTGAAGAACACCATATTAGAGGGAGATGAGGTGAAATCACCTGTTGTAATAAGAGAAGAACCCAAAATCCCCATTTAACAGTAAGACGGTGTCAAATCTGCATATGAATTCCAATTCTGCAGTTTCTCTTTGAAGCTTTGCTTTGTAATCCATTTGCCTAAGTACAGCTATTAACATATCATCAGTGGAGTGAGCAGGGAGATTGAAGTGTTCCTCTATTGGTTTTTGAATGTTGTTATTTCTAATGTCAGATTTGTGTCCATTTATTCTTTTGTGCAGAGACTGTCCTGTTTGTCCAATGTATAAGGCAGAGGGGCATTGCTGGCACATGAGGGCATAAATCACGTTGGTGGATGAGCAGGTGAATGAGCCCTTTATGGAGTAGCAGGCTTGATTAGGTCCTGTGATGGTGTCTTTTGTGCAGATATGTGGACAACGTTGGCATCGAGTTTGCTGCAGGGATATGTGCCTGCTTTGGTGTCTCTATTGTTTGGTCTGTAGTTGCTGGTGAGTATCTGCTGGAGGTTGGGGGACTGTCTGTAAACAAGGAGAGGTCTGCCTCCCAGGCTTTGCTGTAACAATCTGACCTGATCCTATGACTTACACTTCCCTGCTTTTATTTTCCTCCAATTCTGTAAGTTCCTCATTTTCAAATGTCTGACAAAGGGGGATTTTCTTCCACGAAAGTTCATGTGATAAATACATTTGTTAGTTTTTAAAAGTGCCACAAGATTCCTTGTTTGTTTTGCTGAACTAGACTGATACGGCTATCCCTTTGGAATCAGGGAGGTGGTGGAATCTCCATCCTTAGAGGTCTTTAAGGTCTGGCTTGATAAAGCCCTGGCTGGGATGATTAAGTTGGGCTGGGCCTGCTTTGAGCTGTGGCTTGCGCTAGAGGACTTCCTGAGGTCCCTTCCAACTCTAATCTTCTGTGATATTATGCCCTTATGGCATAATGCATGGAGAGCAGTGACTGAGCTGGAACGGTTATCTTTGTGCTGGCATGCAGAATGGAGCGTGCCTGCTGTGTCACCTACCAGGAGATGCTGCATGCTGTCCACTGCACACATCCACCCCTTATACCTCTACCCCTTCCCACCCCATGTAACTGCAAGCTGTTGCTTAAAAGACTTCAGATCTTAGTGTCCTCCTAGTTCTTTGTACACACAAGCAAGGATCAGAACTAGCCTGACCCTCTCTATTTAACAGAATTATTGTGAGGGAGATCTGGCTGCAACATCTGTCACCCCATTGATCACCAGGGTTGATTTGGCTGATCTGGCTGGCTAGGCAGGTGTCCCCTTCTTCCCTCACTGCTTGACATGCATCCCTCCCAAAGCTGTGCGTTCAGTCAAAGAGGACGACCTATCCGGATAGAGGAGTACTGTTCTTCAGTCAAGGGTATCAGCCAAAGCAAAGACCCACAAATGAAATACATGTTCAAAGTCACAAATCTTGAAGCTTGAATTATATGTCTAGGGTGTCTGGTTATAGTTATACTGAAAGTAATATAATCTTCAGTAATGTAGGCATATGTCCTTTTGGAAACACTGATTGGCCTGATTTTTTTCTTAAACTTTGCTGCTTCAATAGGTTATTTAAAAATGTTCAACATCGGGACCACCTTTGAAAAGACTCCTTAGAGACAGAGAGGTTATAGCCGTCTAACTTATGTCACTATGTAATTGAGGAAAATGCAGCTGCTGGAAAAAGGCTGTAGTCATCTGAATATCTTTAAAGTGATTTCACTGAAGTTATGTCTCTTGGTTTTAAGATGTCTGATTAATGTTTTTAAGGTGACTCATCTTTGGTTCCCCTATTGTCAACCCAGACTAAAGAAAACATATCTCCTTAAAAGAGAGAAAAATTGGCTGAAACATGAATTTATATACTTCAATTAAAAAAATTAAAAATAAATGCAGTTCTCAACTATAGATATTAGAAGGTAAAAGATATATATTCCCTCATTCTTTTTTTGAGATGGCTTATCCCAGCAGAGCAAAGCTGAAAAGTGTTCATTTTTTATTCCTGTGCTCTTAATTGGTTGAGTTATATCCATCTTTTATTGAGTCAATGAAATAATAATTGATTCCCCTGTTGTTTCAAAAACTCTGATTGACAGGAATAGAGCACACATTGTTGGCAAATGTATCTATTTATGTGCATTTTTAGCAGATTCTTAAGTCATTGAACTATTTCTGCTTCTGAACACTAGATTTCATGCAGCAACCAAAGGGAAATATAAAACCAGACACATTGTTCAGGAGCTACTTTCCCACAAACTGTGCTTATTATTTACAATTTGCCTTTTTTCACAATTATCTCAAAACTGTACTTGGTTCCCTCTGTAATGCTGCAAAGAAAATGGGGTGCCCAGATTTTGGCCGAATGTCCCTTTCAAATGAGCATTGCACTTTGTTGCTTTTATTTCCATATTTCCACGCACCTTTCCTAAGGACCATATCTTCAAATGTATTTTAGTGCCTAACTCCTTTTGAAAAGGAGTTCAAGGATTCAAGGATCTGGATCTAAGTCACTGTATGCTGCTTAAAGTTTTCTTTTGATCATTTGAATGAACTATTTCCATCATTGCTGTTTTCACTAGATAGTTAAACAGATAATATGTAGTGTTGTATCTACATTTTTATCGGATGAGTCCAGAGGAGCTCCATTGCTCATAATATTTCATATGTATGTATTTATACGCACTTACACATACCTCTTGTATATAGAGAGATGATTTTGTGTTTTAATTGCATTTATCAGGGACCTTTAATCTCATTATTTGCACTCTGTCCACAAACCTATCACTCCTAAATGACTTACAACATTCCAAACCCAAGAGGAACTTTAAATAGCTGCCAATAAGAAAAAATCCTGTCCCATCTTTACAAACAAGGAATCCTGTGGCACTTTTAAAGGCTAACAAATTTATTTATCCCATGAACTTTCATGGGAGAAAATCCCACTTCGTCTCCCACAAAAGCTAATGCGATAAATAATTTTGTTAGTCTTTAAAAGTGCCACAGAACTCCCTTGTAATCAAGTTCCAAAGGAGTGGCCGTGTTAGTCTATTGCAGAAAAAGAAGTGTCTGACGAAGTGGGATTTTCTCCCACGAGAGCTCATGTGATAAATAAATCTCTTAGTCTTTAAAAGTGCCACAGGACTCTGTTTTACAGGGCTCCCTATTTGTTTGGCTGACCTAGACTAACGGGGCTACCTCTTTGGAACTCATCCCATCTTTGTTTCTTATCTGCAAAATTGTATTGAGTTGAGGTGTGGATAGAACAATAGCTCTTCACCCAGTGACGGGTTTATAGTCTGATAGCACTGCCTTTAGGGCTAGAAACAGGAGCCTTACATCAGGCAAGGGCTCCCAGCTTTCAATACTACAATTCTCTCAAGCTCTGAAGTTCTGGAGATATTGTTGCTTAAAATTGTAACATTATTTATCGGAAAGCATTTCAATATATGTAGCACATATGTGTGCATGTATCTAGCAGGAATTCATTTGGCTGACAGTTTGAAGACCATAGAAGCTGTTCACACAGTTATGCACTTGCTTTAGGACTTTGCTGTATTTATAAGGGATGTGATTTGCTTAAATGCTCAGATGAGTAAGGGTCTTTATTAGTTAATACAATGTTGTCTGCATTACGATTCTATTACTTAAAGCTATCTCACTGCTTTATTCAAGCTACTCTCTCCTTCTTAAATTCATAATTAATTTGGCTTATTTAGCATTTAGGTCTGACACATTTATGGTTTTTAAAAATAAAATACACTATAATTTTGAATCAATATTTCAAGGACTGAAATGAAAACAGCAACTTTTTTCCATGGGAAAAAAAATTCTTTCAAATAATTTTTGTTCTGTAATTTCAACATGTTGCAACACCATGAGCAAACTGCTATTTAAAATATTAAGATATCACCAAATTGATGTCACTTTGTGAAATGCTTGTGGGGTTTTACCACAATTTATTATCTACTTCATTTGCATTTCCTTATAAAAATCTGATTTAACTAAACTGTCTCACTAAGAGGTCCTTCGTGCTAGTCCACACCCCTATTAATGTTAATGAAAAGAAAGCTCTCTCGTTAATTCCCATCCCTGTCCAAATCTATAATGTCCACAAAGGAATAATATACTACAGTTTGTAGAAAGCACAGCTGTTGGATGAGGGCTGAAGACGTTCCTGAAATTAGAGAGACATTGTAGCATGCTGGCATTTCACACTTCCAGGCACTTGTCAATTCAGTCTTTCTCACTTGGGGGGTCGTTCAGATATGTTACCATCTAGGTGTAAGAAAGAGAAAGTTAGAACCATTTGAAAAAATTTTCAGGTGTAAGTGGGAATTTTTGCACTGGAATAGAAAAATAAAGCAACTGAATTATTTTAAAACATGTTTGGATGTAAAGAATGTGTGGATTTAATCCAATGACAAATATACTGTCCCAGTTGGTGTGGTTGCACAAAGGGGGAGAAGATGTTATAATTTCTTTCTCTTGTGTACATTCTAGCAGGAGCAAAGTGGGGCCCACTCCTAATGCTCTGTTTGGCACCCAGAGCAGGGCTTGGGTAATGCAGCTCCTGCACCTTCAGACCTGCTAATGGTGACAAATGCCGAAAATATAGAACCACCTGGGTTGTGTTGCACATTGCAATCCCATGGACAGATTCTAATGGTTTGACTAGAAAGTCTCTTTTAAAGGATATTTTCTCACTGTGTGAATTAAATAAACTAGATAATTAAATAAACTGGCAAATAAAAATTCAATCTGATCCAAGAGTGCTTGAGAACAAAGGCTGTGCAGTGCACAAACATTTGAACAGCAGTCATGGTGGAATTAGTGAACTGTAGCTTCCTGGCCACCAGCCCTAAAACAAAGACAGTTCTGTGGAACATAATGGACCATAAAATCCAAGACAACTGAGAGGTGGTCTGACTGGAACCTGAAGTGGGACACAGCTGACTGGCTTAGAGGAATGACCAGATTCCCACCACCTTGATGTGTATGAGAAGGAGGCACTAGGTGGCAAACGCTGTTCTTTTCTGGAGGAGCAGTAAGGATAGCTACAGAACATCTTGCCCCAAGGACTTCCTTCCTCTCTGCCACACATTATGTGCATCTCCAGAATGTTCATGTTAGTTAACAATGGAGTTTTTTGTTCATATTCTGGGCCTGATTCTGCCACTCTACTGAGGTGCTGCTGTCATCCCTCTCTGACTATAATCATGTCTGCACATAAGATCTACATGCACATAATAAGTAAAGAAACACAGCACATGGTGTCAAACATTACTGGCCCAAGTGGACGACCACTTAGTACCAGGCACAGAAGTGCCATTGACGTTGGAGGGATTGCTAGCATGAGCAAGTGCTGTGCCCAGTAGCAAGTGTTCCCAAGGTCAGGTCCTTATTTGTCTATGACAGGGGTGCAAAACCTTTTTTGGCCAAGGGCCAAATTGCATTTTCTAAGGCCACTCGAGGGCCACAAATGCAACATGGGGGGGGGGGGGGGAGAAGAGTGGTGTCACGTCACGTGATCCCCACACAGAACATGTTCGCGGGCCGCAAGGTTATGCACCTCTGGTTTATGCACAGTTGCAAATGGTCAGGTCCCTTTGTTCATGCCCAATTTTATCTCAGGACCAACTTCATTTCAGTGCTTTTAACTGTAGGTGCATGATTTTAAACAAACTATATCATCAACGCCAGCATTATCCAAAATAATGAGTCAGGTTCTCGTCCCTTCCCAGATCATGAGATGACTTTAAATCCTGAGTTTTTTGAGTTTGGTTTTCTTTAATATTAAAGTGGGGGTTCTTTTATTTGTCTCTTTGCTTTCTGACCCTTTTGGGTGCATGTGTCCCTATTTTCTCCACACGAGTAGGAATAAGAAACTTATTCCAAAAAAGAGCAAGAGGACAGCAGGGATTCCCAGCTCCAGGAACTCAGGCTTTACAAAAAATGTAAATAAATATCAAGAGACTCCATGATAAAGTTGTGATAACTAGCAACCCTGGTATAAACCGGTATTCTTTTGTGTAGGCTTAGAGAATCTGTACATTTAACCCCGTTTGCGTACTGCTAGGTTATATCTACTTTTGGAGCTGAGGGTGTAATTCCCAGCTCCAGCAGACAGACTTGTTCCAGCTCTCATTAAGTGAGTGTGCTAAATGTTGTAGTGTAGCAGAAGCACAGGGAGCTGCGAGGAGTGCTCATCACCGCCCATGCTATCATGGCAATGCTCCTGCTGAACCAGCGTAAGTAGGTCTATTCAAGCTGGGAATCACATCCCCTGCTCCAAATCCCCGCCCAGCCCTCGCGCAATGTCTCGCTATCAGATGAAGTCAGCACGTGGAATTTGGGATGTTTTGTGAATTCTGAAGTTTCTCAGAACTGTTTTTCAGACCGAGGAAAAAAAATCCAAAAGCAAGTATTAGTATTTATGGTCGGTGCTAAAAAGTTGTAGACAGCTTGCTGCATTACAGACATGGCTCTCTTCATTTCCATTGCCACAGACCATTTTCTGTCATGCCCTTAAAAATGATATGGGATTCATTTCATTACACAGCTATATATTTTCAACACAATACCCTTCTTCCCCTTGTCACACATCCAATGGGTGCATAAAAACAAAGGAATCCAGTGAAATTAAGTTTTCTCGTGGTGTGAGATATATAAAATCATTAGGAACTCACATTCCCTTTCCAAAAACTCTGCTTAGCTTTGTGTTTGCTTTTCCGATGTATGCTGCTTTCTGTATTAGCATGTGACTGGAATGAAGGGAAAAAATTACACGGATAACTTAATTTCCCTACTGAATAATTTGAACAAAAAGAAATATCTAACAGGCTTCCCACTATAGGCTCATAAAACTTAGATTCAATAATCCAGTGCTTAAATGATCCTTTCAGCCTGGTTTTTATAGTTGCTTCTAATGTAAAACACTTACGTGCTGCATGCTCTGGAGCTGAGTATGGCACGTTGATTGATGCTTAGCCATGACTGTGTGGCACAGGCCAGGGTTTTTGCTTTCAACTGACCGGGATATTTTACAAAGATCTGTCATGGTATTTTGGCAGTGTCATCTATGGCACAAACAAGGGAATGCAGAGGAGCACAAAAACACAGGAAAAAGTTAGTCAAACATTTTTGAAAATCACCCTGTGGGTTTGGGTTGATTTGCATTGAGCGAGGTTTAAGGCTGGTTTGTCTTCCATGCCAGCAAGTTCATGGGTTCCTATTAAAAAGAACTCACCTTAAATCCTCCCTGCAAAAATCTGTTGAGAAGAGCTTTTATATTAACTCTTAGTTTCTCACATAAAAGCTTTCACTAATTCAAGGACCACTTAGGGACCCTCAGGTCTGCTATGATTAACTTTGTGCACATTTAATACTAATGATTTCAGTAGGACTATTCACAGATCTGAATTTTGCATTATTACATTATTCACTTAAAGATTGTCAGAGTAGGGACCGTAGGGTTTGTGGCTTTAATGTAAAGCTGAAGTAAAGCAAAAACACAGAACCTTGACGTTTGGGGTTTGCATTACTTGGCACCAGAGTACTGAAAATTCTAGGCTATCTCTACACTTGTTAATTTAAGTTGACTTAGCATGTCTACACTTAAATTTTAAGTCGACTTTGTGGAGACCCTACAAAGTCGACCTAGAGCGTCCACACTGGATGCCTAGGTTGACTTGTAGGTGCTAGGTGGACCTTGGACTTGTCCATGGTGGCAGGGGGGCACCCCTTGCCAAGTGCCAGGGGGCTCAGCCTTTGCCCCATTGTACCTGGGGAAAAGGGGACAGGCAGGGCATAGGGGCAGGGTGGGCAGCACTCTGCCCTGCCCTGTGGGGGGGCATGCCAGGCTCTCCCTGTGCCACCCACCCTGGCAGGGAGGGCAGTGGGGAAGTCCTGGAGAGCCCTAAGTCAACTTAGAGTTGACTTAGGTCTACTCTGGCTTAAGTCAACTTTAGAAAGTCGACTTAAGCCAAAAGTCAACTTAAAAGTAGGTTTAACAAAGTCGATTTAATTTTCCTTAAGTCGACTTAAGCAGCTTGCTTAAGTTGACTTAAGGAAAGTGTAGTGTAGATGCAGAGTAAATTAAGTCGACTTAAGCAAGCTTAAGTCGACTTAATTTACAAGTGTAGACGCACCCCTAGCGCTTTACAATGTGTTGACCACCAGCTGGCCCATGTGGATCATGCCATAGGTATGGGACTATTTGAAATAGAACTTCATTAATGTTCACTAGGAAACTCGTTGTGCATGTCAGCAGCGTCCACCTGGGTCAGTTAATGTACCAGACTCTAGTGCACACTAGAATTCACTCCCTTCTAGTGCAGGACTGACACATCATGTAGATTCTTTAATCCTGGATGAGTTCAATGAAGGTCTGAAATGAGAATCAGGCTTGCTGTATGACAGAGGATTATTTAAGGGAAAAGATTGTAGCAGACTCTGCCAACAAAAGAAAAATGCATGTGTGGCATGATGGCTGCATGTTTCTTCCCTCGCCAAAATGGAACCAAATGGGTATCCACGCTTAAACATGCACCAATTCCACTGATTACTTCTTACCCTCACTGAACTGTTTCCACCTGAAAAAATGTTTGATAATGATATTGCAGTCCTATGAGGCTACTGTCAAAGTGCTTCAGTGGTACCCTCAGAACCAAGGTAGAATAGGACATCTTCAAGAAGACAAACCACACTCTGTCTACTCTTACTCATGCTCAATTAATAACTTGCCTTCAGTGGACAGGCTGTGAAATAGCATGCTACTTAATGCACGTTTGGCAGGATTTGCCCCTTATCATTTACATGCACAAGACATTGAGTTTGATCTGCTGTGTCTTTTCTCCAGGAAAATGATGACACCTATGTCAGAATAGTTTCTATATAGCAATGAGAACTGATTACTTACATGATGTGGTAGGGTTTGGGTCTCCCCCCACCCTTTATTGTTTGCTGTCTACCACTCTCATAACCAAGTCCCCCATGGTGGAAAAATAAAGTGAAGCTATTGTAGGAGATAATGCTCCTGCTCTGTGAATTATCTGGAGGGGAGGGGGGGGGAGAGGGGCTCCAGTATATCACTGCCTGTAGCATTCCATCAGAAACAGAATGCCCTGCCTAGATTACAAACCCTGACTCCACTGGCTTGGGGTCCAAAGGTATTTCTGTACATGTCCAGAACATGAGTGAAAAAGAGATGGCAGATGGCAAAAAAATAAATCAATGGCAGCTTTAGGAGATGTTAGAATTAGTTCTGGTAGCTCAGCATAGGGGGATGTGGAAGGGAATACATACATACATACAGTGTCTTTTTGATCTTTAAAAGGAACTGATATTAAAAAACGGATGTTATGTCCCTGTACAGCATTCACTCAAGCTAGCTCTGATGATCTACAAAACAGTTTGCATGTGTGGATAGTGAGGCCACTACCAAATGTAATGCCTACGCATCAAGGATAACCTGACCTGCTACTGCAAGAATGGGCAAGTGAACCAGAAGCTGGACCTTCATTAGAGAAATTAACCATGGCTGGTTCATTGGGACTGCATTGATTTAAACTCCAAAGGTGTATGTATGTGCCTCTACTAGCATGCTGATCTAGGTTTGGATTGGGTAGCATTGTTCTATACCACTGCATTCACAACCCAGGCAAAGAGACTGCTGCTCAACATGATGGGTTGGCAGAAGTGCACCCGATAGACCACCTCAGCAGCACCCGGTGCACAGTGGGATAGCTGGAGGTGGGCTATTCGTACCATTGAAATTATGTTAGTGAGCTGTGTCCTCACACAGTGGTTATCTTTGCTGGAAGAGAGACTAAACCCAGTGACTTAATTGTAGGTATACCACTGCAAGCATTTGGTGTCTGGACAGCGTGTCTTATGCATGCATCCAGTC
This sequence comes from Pelusios castaneus, assembly GCA_007922175.1. Classification (NCBI taxonomy): domain Eukaryota; kingdom Metazoa; phylum Chordata; order Testudines; family Pelomedusidae; genus Pelusios; species Pelusios castaneus. The sequence goes on along the minus strand of ML685945.1, from coordinate 383,164 downwards.
ATTGGCATAGTAAATTTCTCCATTGAAGATCAGGATGTCAACTCTAGGTGAGCTGTTCCTAATGGAGCATAGCCCAATTGCTGTCTTTGGCTCCAACCATTTGATCCAGACAGATGCTCTTAAGCTTGCTATGTCTCGGCACAATCACAGCACTGTTCTCTGGGCCTGAAGGCATGACTCAGAGGCATATGTCCTGTGTCTCACTCCCCTTCCTAGGAGATGGGAAGTCCAACTGCCTAGTCCTTGTAACCAGTGCTAGGTTTCCCCAGGAGCCACAACATGCTGCCAAGAGTTCTGCCAAACTGTGGACTTTCAGGATTACTGTTTTTCCTCCTTTGGGGCTCCATGACGCTTGAATCAAGTAACACACAGCCTTTCTAAACCTGTCACCCTTTACTCATCAACAAAGTATGAGAAATATGCAGATCTATGCCAAAGTAATGAAATTGGCACACAGATCCCTACCTCAAATTCCTGACCACTCAGGGAAGCCTTTGGGATTTAGCAAAACAAACAAGGAGTCCCTTCTCCCATGAAAGCTCATGCATTAAATACATTTTTCGTCTTTAACAGTGCCACAGAACTCCTTGTTTGTTTTGCTGAGCTAGACTAACAAGGCTACCCCTTTGAGATGTTGGGTTTCAATAGAATTCAGGGTTCTTGCTTGACTTCTAGGTCTGGTCTCCTCTTCTTCGTTGGAGCGAAGCTTTTTTAGTTCCCTCCTTCAGGAGTCTCTCCAGAATGGCTTCAAGGCCATCAACAGGTAATCTGTTGCTTGGTTTCACTGAAAGAACTGGTTCCTCAGGGCAGCAGTCAAGTTTGTTGATCTAAAATGCTTGCATTTGAATGGAGGATCATTCAGGATAATAAAAGTTGATTGCTTTCCATTGTTAGGTATTTGGTAACACTTCCTACAGTCCCACAGGAAGTGTAATAGGCAGCAGAGAAAGTATCCTGATGCTTACACTCAAAATGGTAACAGAGTCCTGTGGCACTTTTAAAGCCTAACAGATTTATTTATCGCATGAGCTTTCATGGGAGAAAATCCCACTTCGACAGACGCTTTGAAGATAGGAAAGTTACAGAGTGGGAGGAAATTAAATGCAGGGGAGTGTATGACATAGCATCAGGTCAGGCTGTAACAGCAAATCAAAATAGGTGTTAGGATTCAAAACACTGGGGAACAGCACATAGAGGAGGGGGAGGTCAAATCACTCAAAATGGTATTCACAAAACAAAATGGAGTATGTAGGTAAATACAAACATATGCCAATCCATCCTAGGCCAGATGTAGGAGCTCGTATGCCTGATTTCCCACTGATTGGGTTTGTGGGCTCAGGCCTTGTTAGGACAGTATGTACATAAGGGGAGGGCAAAACTGTTATGCCACAAAAGCAGAGTAGTTAGTGGTAAATTTTGGCCTATACTCTGTACTTCCCATAGCTTTTATTTAATTTTTCATTTTATATTGGTATATGGTTTGTCACCTATTAAATTATCATTTCTGTAGAGGACAAGGGAAAATTTGGGGTGTGTAAACCATTGAGCAGAAGTGTTATAAGGATAGACTTGATGAAGGAGAAGGTGAACTAGGACTGTACAGAAAGCTAGTCTTGATTGCTAATCCTGGCTCCACCCTTATCTTACAGTACAGCCTTGGTGCAGTAACCTTCAGAAAAAGGGGTGTAATTTTCTGTACCTCACAGATAAAAGGATGAAAAGGATGGTTTTGGAGCTAAGGTTGGCCCTGAAACTCAGGAGGTCTCTGTTTGATTCTTGGATTTGCTACAAACCTTCTGTGTGTTCTTTGGCAGTTCATTTACTTCCTCGGATTCAGTTCTCCATGTGTAAAGTGGGGATAGTTATACACTCAATTTGTGTGGAGACACCAATTTGGAGCCACTAATATTACAGTTAGACAAATACAAATAACAATACTCCTAAGCCAGGGGTCCTCAAACTTTTTAAACAGGGGGCCAGTTCACGGTCCCTCAGACTGTTGGGGGGCCGTACTATAGTTTAAAAAAAACAAAAATTCCTACGCACACTGCACTGCACTGCACAGGCATTAATTGAAGATAAAGTGATTGTAAATAGAAATAATTAATTGTGTTTAATTTAATTGGAATGAATTTTGAATTGAAATTTAATTTTTAGAAAGGTTTTTATTTAAAATTAATTTTTAAAAAGCTTTTTAAAAAAGAAGGGAGAGAAAGAAAGAAAGAGAAGGAAGGAGGAGAAAAAGAAAAAAATAAGAAAGAAAGCAAGGAAGCAAAGAAAGAAAGAGCAGGAAGGAAGGAAGGAAGACAGAGAAGAGAAAAAGAAAAAAAGGAAAGGA
>ML685945.1:363083-380816 GCA_007922175.1 Pelusios castaneus | reverse complement strand
GAGGGCAAAGAAGAGAAAGGAGGGCAAAGAAGAGAAAGGAAGGCAAGGGAGAGAAAGGAAGGCAAGGGAGAAAAAAAAAAAGAAAGAAAGAAGCTGAGGCCGCTGGCGGCGGGGACCCGAACACGGCCTCGGCAGGGCAGAGCAGACCCCGGCAACTGAGACCGATCGTGGCCCCGTGCCGGGAGACCAAGGCTGTCGGCAGACCGGAGCCGACCCCAGGCTGGGAAGTCGAGGTGGCTGGCGGGTGCGAGCCCGGGAGCCTGCCCCAGCCGCATGGGGCAGGCAGGCAGGCAGGCGCACATGCCCTGGCCCTGAGCCTGCCTGCTCCGCCCTGGGGGCAGGGAGGGCCAGCCCAGAGGCCGGGTCCAGCTCGGATCTCCGCGGCAAACCACAGCCCCGGGGGTCTGGAGGGGGTGGTGGGGGCTGCCGGCCTGCACGGGGGTCTGTCCGTGCTGCGCGGGGGTTGCAACGGCCACTGCATGGCTGCGCACCCATGCAGCTGAGGGAACACTGCCCTCCACCCCTCCCAGCCACCACCAGTCTCCTTCTCCCCATGTTCCCTCCACCCCTCCCCAGCCCCCACCAGTCTCCTTGCCCCCATGTACCTCCCACCCCTCTCCAGGCCTCCCTCCAGCTCCTTCCCAGCCCCCTTACCTGGCCGGACGCTTGGAGCTGCAGGGACGGCCGGCAGAGCCTCTTCTCGGCCAGGCCGCTCCCACCCTGAGCACGCTCTGTCTGAGCATGCTCAGGGCGGGAGATTTGAATCTCCCCAGCCCGGCCGCAGCAGGAAAACTGGCAGGGACCCGAATGCGGCCCCGGCAGGGAAGAGCAGATCCCGGCAACGGAGACCGATCCTGGCCCCGTGCTGGGAGGCCGAGGCTGTCGGCAGAGCTGGGCAGGGTCGGCTCTGGGGCGGGAAGTTGAGGCGGCCGGCGGGTGGGAGACCAGGAGCCTGCCCCGGCTGCAGCCACCCCGCTGCCCCGGCCGCATGGGGCAGGCCGCAGCAGGGGCGGAGGCCGGGTAAATGTCCTTGGCGGGCCGTATCCGGCCCGCGGGCCGTAGTTTGAGGACCCCTGTCCTAAGGAGTCATTACATCAAAGTATTTACAAATAGTAACTGAGTAAACATGAGCTATCATTCACAATTCTAAAAATGCCAAACACACACAAAGGGCAAAAAGGATGAGGTCAGCATATTCAGTGTTCACCTCTGAGGGGGAAAAGAAAGGAAAGAACTGCTATTGTCATGGCCCAGCTTTATGGTGAATAGATTTAGATCTAACTAGGCTCAGATCACTTAAGGATTGATTTCTTTCTCCACTGGAACTAGAGAAACACTGGGGCAATAGACGTTATTAAATTCCTTGAAGATAATCCAGACAGGAGAATCAGATTAGATCAAAGTAAGAGTGTTGCCCGCTGGAGTGGTAACATGTTTTTTCAGAAGGGGGTCATTTTTTGGAGAGTTTGAATCTATAAAGATGAAATAGGGAGGCTTTCTAGAGAACAGTAATTCTTCTTGTAGCCAGTAATAAATCACTGTCCACAAAGTTTTGCTGATAGACATTTATTTATTTATTTTTCTTTCTTTCTTTCTTCCTTCCAGTTACAACATAGAGTTTGAGACATGATTGATTGGCTTGTTAATGATTTCTGGTGTGTTTGAAGTAATTTCTGGCCAGTGCCTAGGTGGTTTAGAACAGAATCAGAACATATTTAGGATCTCCTTTTTATGATTCATTGCAGTCAATTCTGGCTGTTCTGCGGAAAGCAGGAAGTGATTTGTAATGGATTTTGTACTGTGATAAGGGTGTCTTTCTGCATTTAACATGGATATAACTTCCACTGAAATACAGCCCTGATAACATTCTAAATTTCTACCTATCTAATACACATTTTTTCTTTAATTTTATAGATTCTTTTTGGCAGATGCTGTGATGACATGATCTCTTTTCTGGCAACCACCAAATTAAAAAAAAAAATCAAAAAATCTAACGCCTAAATGCTGTTTTCATGCAATCCATTTATATCCATTGCTGTTAAAGCATTTGGCATTAAATGGCACATAGCTTCCACAGCTACTACCATTCTAAGAAGAAATATGTGTAATTAATTAATAAATAGTAGTTTTTAAATAAATAAAAGCTTTTCTATCATTTTCAGGTATTTATATGTACCCGATTACTGTAGCAGCAGACATTTTTTGATGTATTTAGCCTAAAAACCCTTCAGGGAAATACTACGACTCCTATTTTACAGATGGGGAACTGAGGCACAGGGAGACTGACTGATTTGCCCAAGGTCACACTGGAAGGGATTGACTCCCAACTCCTAAGCAAGCACCCTAGCTGCTGGACCCTAAGTCCACTTTTCTTACTGGCAGTCATTATAAATTTGGTCTGTGCCATACATAATGAAACACTATCTTGAAGTAAGTACTACAATTGTATGGGGAAGTCATATTTTCTACATGGAAAGGATTATTGAAAAATATACACAGCCTTCTTTACAGCATGTCAGTCTCTGGCTCCCATCAATCACTAGGTCCAGTAAAGAAAAGGTTTCTTAAACTGCCATGCTCTTACCAAAAAGGTTCTCCCGGCCCCAAAGGTCAGCCACCTTACCAGATTTTCCTCCCATTCTGTAAGCTCCCCATCTTCAAAGTGTCTGACGAAGTGGGATTTTCTCCCATGAAAGCTCATGCGATAAATAAATTTGTTAGTCTTTAAAAGTGCCACAGGACTCCTTGTTTGTTTTGAGGACCTAGACTAACACAACGACGCCTTTGGAATCTGTCTAGGGTGTGGCCCAGAAACACAGCACAAATTGAAATACATACCTCAAACATCCATCATTTCCGATACAAATATGGCACATGCACGCACGTAAGCAATATTATTATACTCAACAAATTATAACCTTTCTAATGGTACCTGACATATCTCACATGAATTGTTGTAATTGTGATATATTGATGTTAAATAACATTATAGACGGTCCCCTTAATCCAGCAAACATCACAATTCATCCATAGGGAAAAAATCTTTAGAGCCAAGCTCTAATATCCTTTTCTCTTGTTGAACAGCTCCTTTATTCCACAAATAGTGAGTTGAATGCAGCCTATTTATGTACTAAGTCCTATCCAGTCTTTCCCTTATTAACTGTTATTTTCCCTTGATTCCTAAGGACTTATCCCTAAGGGTTTGTCTTCACTACCAAGTGAAAATACTTAATTTAAGTCAACATCCAAAAGCTGCAGTAATAAAGTCACTTGGCATTTCCATGCCATGCTTATTGTGTCAATGGAACGTGTCTTCATTAGCTATGCTTGCGACTGATGCACAGAGCAGTGCACCATGGGTAGTCATCCCACAGTGCAAATAGCCCACGGGGGTTTTCTGAAGGGCTTCAAAACCTCATGGGACCAATACATTGTTGTGGGGGAATGAACACATGGCTTCGACATCTCATGATACAGTTCCCTCTCTGGCTATGTCTACACTTGTAATTTTTAGTCGACTTAGTGAGTCTACACTTAAAATTAAAGTTGACTTTGGGAGGAACATACAAAGTCGACCTAGAGCATCCACACTGGATGCCTAGGTCGACTTCAAGGGGCTAGGGGGACCTAGGGTAGGTCCACGGGGGCAGAGGGGCACCCCTTGCCCAATGCCAGGGGGCTCAGCCTTTGCCCCATTGTACATAGGTACAATGGGGCAAAGAGGGTCAGGGACCCTGGCAGGGTGGGCAGGGCTCTGCTCTGTCCTGTGGGGGGGCATGCCAGGCTCCTCCTATGTCCCCTGGCAGGGAGGGCATTGGTGAAGTCCTGGGGTAGCCCTAAGTCGACTAGGGAGTCGATTTAAGCCCTAAGTCGAATTATTTTGAGGTTTAATAAAGTCGACTTAATTTTCATTAAGTCGACTTTATTTTCCTTATGTCGACTTAAGCAAGCTGCTTAAATTGACTTAAGGAAACTTAAGGAAAAGTCGACTTAATTTACAAGTGTAAATGCAGCCTCTCTTTCTCTCCTCTGAATCCTTCTCCCTTTTACATAGTCATTGTTTTCAGACCAGGGACCAGCAGTAAGCCCTGCAAATTGCAGTCTTTATCTGAGATAGTTCTGAGTGGGGGAAAGGGGAGTTTGCAGCCACAAGAGAACACAGGAACATGTTTCCCTTCCCCCCCCCCCGCCCCCGACAGCTTTCCTTTAATGCTGCTGATAATAATCGTTCTGGACTTGCAGAGTCTGAGGTCAATGCTGCTCCCTGCCAACCAGCCGTTGGCATATTAGGAGAATCATGGCTGAGGAACTTAGAAATTGCCATGGGTTGGGGATCACACACTTTACTGTTTGCCATATGAGCAATTGTAATGAAAACTTCTCTCCTAGGTGACCATATGTGATATTAGCCTCCTGAGTGTAACATAGGCAGCAAGGGAGCAGATGCAAGATTCTGGTACAGTCCGATGCCTATATTGCTATGCTGTGTACCACAGTGATGCCAGCAGATAGTGGAATAGTTTGTGAAAGTGTCCGACCATGGTGGAAGAAATAAAGCAGCCCTCCCTTGAAACCTTCTGCAAAGGAAACTTCCTTGAAGATCTCCAGAGGTGAGTCTCTGGCCATCTCTGTGCACATAAACAGTCTTTTCTGGGGGCACCCTCTGTGTAGCTGGCCCAGCCACAGGATCAGAGCTGTGCTTGTACAAAGTCTTCCCCCCATGACTGATAAAATCCACCACTTCCTTTGTACTCCAGGCTGGAATTCATTTGGGGTGTTGCATTGCCATGAACAGCTGGGCTGGCAAGTTCTCCATGCTGATTAAACAAGAAGTGAGAATTCAAAATTACTCAGGGCTTTAACAGGGAGGGGCTGTTTCCTGGATACCTGGCTGCTGTGCAGCAGAGTTGAAAATGATTTCTGGAACAGTCACGACAAAGCATTGTGGGACACCTCCTAGAGGCCAATTCAGTCACTTATGCAACTCTGTGTCTACATGGCCATTCAGTTGACCCATCAAAATCTAATTAAGTTCTATGCCTCTCATGTTGGTGGAGGCAACATTACAGGCAAGTTAGGTCAGTGGAAGGGAACTGCTAGTGTAGCTGCATACGTTATTAGGTTGGCATAAGACAGCTTCCGTCAACCTAAGTTTGTAATGTAGACCAGACAAACTTTCACTGGTGGGGAAAGGGGTCCTAAGGTCATTGAGTCAGTCTGCAGTCTCAGTGTCCGCCTGGACTCCTCAATGCTTAGACTCATAGGCTATGTCTACACTTGCAAATTAGTTCGAATTAAGGCAGCTTAATTCGAACTAACTTAAGTCTTGGCCACACTAGGCTTTCATTTGTTCAAATTAAGGGCTTCCTTAATTCAAACTAATAAATTCGATTGCTTAGTTTGAACTAACCTTGAATTCAAAATAGTTAGTTCGAATTAAGTCAATGTGGCCATATTAGTTCGAACTAACTGCTTAATTCAAATTTATCGGCAGATTGACCTTCATGCAACTAATTCGAACTAAGCAAGTGCTCTGCATGGACATGGCTAGTTCGAATTAGCATTCTAGTGGGGCCATGCTAGTTCAAATTAAGTTAATTCGAACTAACTAAAAATAGTTTGAATTAGTTAGTCCAATTAACTAATTCGAACGAGATTTGGAAGTGTAGACATAGCCATAGACTCTAAGATCAGGAAGGACCAGTATGATCATCTAGTCTGACCTCCTGCACGGTGCAGACCACAAAACCTCACCCACCCACTCCAGCAATAAACCTCTAACCTATGACTGAGTTATTAAAGTTTTCAAATCATGATTTAAAGATGTTAAGATTCAGAGAATCCACCAGCAAGCGGCATGCTACAGAGGAAGGTGAAAAACCTCCAGAACTCTAGCCAATCTACCCTGGGGGAAGATTCTTTCCCGACTCCAAATATGGCGATCAGATAAACCCTGAGCATGTGGACAAGCCTCACCAGCCAGTCACCCAAGCAAAATTTTATGTAATAACTCAGAACCCACCCCATCTACCCTACCTTCTTAGGCCAGCCTCCTATTAGATTCAGACTTAACCCCAGTGATTCAGGCATTCATGATCCTAAGATAGATGCTGTTGTTATCTGTACGGTTTGTGACTAACAACTTTACAAAAGGTACAATTGGTTTGAAATATTATGGTTGGATAATTAACTGCAAAACAAAGAAGGATTCCTCTGGCACTTTTAAAGATTAACAAATCGCATGAGCTTCTGTGGGAGAAAAATCCCACTTTAAATTGAAGCTTCAAAGAGAAACTGCAAAATGGTTAAAGAAGGACTGCAGGGTTTTTTTCTCATTATAACAGGTGATTTAACTTCACCTTCCTCTGTATGCTGTTCCCCAGTGTTTGAATTTTAACAATGACTCTGATTTGCTGTTACAGCCTGACCTGATCCTATGACTTATATTTCCCTGCATTTATTTTCTTCCCATTCTGTAAGCTCCCCATCTTCAAAGTGTCTGATGAAGTGGGCTTTTCTTCCATGAAAGCTCATGCGATAAATAAATTTGTTAGTCTTTAAAAGTGCCACAGGACTCCTTGTTTGTTTTGTTGAACTACACTAACACTAACTACACTACACTAATTAGGTCCCCTTTGGAACTAATTAATTGCAGTTAACTCATTGGGGGTAATATTTAAGTAGCAGCATAGGCATTCAGAGTACATCATCCCAATTCCCCAGTGAATACACGGTCAAAGTGAAGCATTCTGGCCCAGATCCAAAAAGGTATTTAGGCTCCTAATTTGCATTGTGCATCAGTCCTCATCTTAAATCTCCTCAAGGGCTCCATCTGGTGACAGATGCTGCGAGCCTTGGAAACTGCTCAGCCAGGCACCAATAGCTTCTCCTCTTGCTCCAGACGCAGATTCCGGTGAACACTTCTTTACAGATACATGTAGGAAAGAGAAAATGGCTCGAGTCTGTGAGTGCTGCGGGGGTGGGGGTGGGGGAAATCCTTCTGCATTTAGCTGAGAAAATAGAGTAATACTCCCCCCAACTATAGCTCCTGCCTTTCTGGATTAGACCATTGCATTTCAGCATCTCTGTCCTTTATAGCCTCGTGCTAAATACACAGAGGAACTCACTAATGAAATATGAAATGGGAAATGACTAAGACTGTATTCAAGCCCACTTACTGTTCTGAAACACGCTCCTACTTTCCAAGATGTCAGACCCACTTCACGTTAAAGCTAATTAAAGTTCATAAGTCCTTGTGCCCATAAAACAACATCCCCCACCATGTTTATCTTAGGCAGCATGATCAATGCATTTTTACAAATCAACAGTTTTCAGATTTATAAACAAGTCTTGACACTGTTGCTCGTTAGGTACATGTGACTATCTTAATGGTCAAAATGCAACTATCTTGTTACACAGGTCAGAAGCCAATTTATTTATAATACAAAACATTTGAAAACTGACATCTGTTCTCGAAATAGTTACAGGATGACTGAATTGACGTCAATAATGTGACCACAAACAAAAAAATGTTTCCTGTAAATTGCCTCACAGTTTTTATCTCTGTGATAACTGATCCCAGCATATTGTATTTTTTATGCTTTTCTGCATTCTAGGCAATGGCACTAATGGGAAGATTTTCAAAAGGGCTCAGCTCCCAAATAAGTGGTCAGATTTTCAAGCAAGCTCAGCATATTGGAGGATGATCTCTCTGGAAAATCCACATGCAAGTGTGATGGCTGAGTGCTGATCATTGAGCCCTATTGAACATCCAAAATGTCTAGATAGGAACTGAACTCTCTTGAAAATCTGGCTGTGGTTGTGAATGCTGAGTGCTAGAAATCTGACCCTGAGGTCTTTTGAAAATTGTGCTGCTAAATGTGTAGGGGAGTATCACTTGAAATTAAGAGAAAATAACAATATGTAAAGAAAGAAAAAGATGTCCCTATATTTTGGAAGGACACATTGATAGCATCTGTAGTTATTTAACTTTCCTGACCACACAATTACCTTCTAAAAGAGTTTGTCACCTATTTACATCAGGAGTTCTCAGTCTTTTTTCATAGTGTGAAGCACATTTTGTAACAGTTATTCTCCTGTTTATTAATATATAGATCATCTCTCTTTTCATTCATAACTGCATAATATCTCCAGGAAAGCTTCAGCAATGGGCAACACAGAAATCTAAGATTAAGAAAATGTGTTTTTAGCTTCTTTAAATATGAGTTATCCACTGAAAATACAAAAGAAAACCAGGACAATGTAACCAGGCAAGTCTTTGTAGACTGCCAGCAAGTGGATTACAATTTAGGAACCATTGATCTAAATATATGGTTAAATATGAGTATAGACACATCCAACAGTCAGCTGGCAGCTCTCTTCCCCATGGCTCCCCTGTCCCGGGAGCCGCTGGTGGGTGTCTTCCCCAGCGCTCCATGGACAGGGGAACCTCTCTGTCCCCAGAGCTCTCTTCCCTGGGAGCCCCTGGAGCTCCCTTGTCCCCGAGCCACCCCAGCCCTAGGTCGACTTATGGCATTAAGGTTGACGTAGACCTTAAGTCGACCTAACAGGTGGTAGTTATTAAGTCAACTTAAGGACACCCTTAAGTCAACTTAATGAAAGTCCAGTGTGGACATGGAGTAATTTAGGTGGACTTAAGCCTTCTTAAGTCGACCTAAATTGCTAGTGTAGACATAGCCATAGGTGTTGAGGTCAGAACAGACCATTAAGTCATAGAGTTTCATCTTTTTTTATTACACAAGCTATAGAATTTCACCCAGTTACCCCCTGTATTAAATTCCTTGAACTTCCCTTAGAGAAACTGTAAGTGTGTGTGGGGGGGAGGGGGTTAGGTACTGGTGGATAGTGGTTTTATTGCCTCACATCCTTTCTAGCAAGATTTTTTAAAATACACCTTCAGTGGCATATATATTTCTTGCATGAGCTTTCATGGGCCCACAAATGCTCATGCAACAAATAAATTTGTTAGTCTTTAAAACTGCCAAAGAACTCCTTGTTTGTTTTGCTGAAATAGACTAACATGGCTAGCTCTCTGGGTTGTGACTGAATTGCCTTGTACAGTTCTTGTATCATTTCTCAAAATACCTGGCCTATTTAAATAGAATGTGAAATGGTGCGGTTTGTTTTTCAAACAATCATAAATATGATTAGCCCTAAAGAAAACACTGCTGTTTTATTTACAGAATGCTACAACATTGATATCACTTCTGAAAGTAAGGTCTGTGTCTTCTACTTGATTCCCTGACTCAAAGTAGTTTCGTTGATTTCAATGTCAAGGAAAATGGAAGAATCTGACCCTAAAAGAAGATGTACAAAATTTCCCCGAATGACTTTAGTCCCTACTGTGTCAGAACCAGCAGAGCCTGACTGACAATGATGAAAACATTTGGGGTGGGGAATGATTAATTGTGGGAATATAAAACAGCAACAAGATGGCAGCAGCCAACAGCTCAGAGGAAGAAGTAAAGGCCCCAAATCTACTCATCATATCTGTGTCTGCAGGTGCGGCTACTAGTGCAATACAGAATCATCTAAGCCATACGTATAGCTTGTTCATGTTTCTTTAATGTAATTCTGCTTTTCTCTGGCAAAAGTAACTGATCATTAGTTCATTTGATAGTTTTCTCATTCATTCTAATGTGGTGAGCTGCAGAATTATACCCTAAATGCCCACTAGCATGTCTTGCAGTGGTTTTGGAGATGAATAAGATCTGTAATAACTGTCTGGTTCTTTTAAAATAGTGCATGGCAGAAATGTGGTTAAAAACAAGATAAATAAAAATGTATTTTACACATATCACCACAATAAAATAACAAGGGCCCACTCTGCAATGATTCTGCCACTCACCTTTCACTTACGTACTAACATGTGGAAGATTCTAGCCCCTGCAGGTACAGCTACTGGAATCTGTAATTTCAGAACCCACTGGACTCCATCATCCATGCATCATGGTGAATAGAGGTGGGTAAATAATTGATTTTTCATTTTGCTGGCAGTTCTGAAAAAATGATTTGGGCTAAACCAAATTAAAAAAAAAAATAAAAATGTGGATGAATCGAAAACGTTCACCTTGGGTTGAAGAAATTAGAATTTGCATCAAACTTGTGAAAACTTTCAGATTGACCAGAAAGCTGCATTATTTTTTTGGTGAATAAACTGTTTGGAAAACTTCACACATCTGTAGTTGTGATCCTGAATAGAAAGCATGCTTGCTCAGTCTAAACTGCACATGCACAAGTAGATTCTGCATAGCAAATCCATTATTTTTGAAGTTTTAAAAGTATCTTTTACTCATGAAAGTTTACAGGTTTTCATTGTAGCTTAACTCATGGCTGAAAACACTCCTAAATAAGGTCTGCAGCTCTTAGGAAGTAACCACAATTACTGTTGAATTCCATAAGTACTACAAAACTCTTTCTTAGTCAATACACAAGGGTTACACATTTTCATTAGTTCAGTGGCTCTGACATAGTGTCTAGTAATTCTACACAGAACAACACATTAAAAAATCCCCTTATTAAATTAAACACAGCTTCTCCCCATAATGAGTGAATTATTTCAAAAAATATGTCGTGCGTTTTCTCTAGGAACACAGAACTAGGAATAGTGATTACATTCCTGTCTAACTGATTCAGTGTTCGCTTCACTTCCAAGGATAAGAGATGTAACATGAAGCAACTGTGAGAACTGCATTCATTAGAAGCTTACATGTTAGTAAACTGAAATCTTGACCTTTATTCAGCCAATCACTCCTGACTGGCATAGAGAAGAGTGAAGCTCCTGCTGGTCACAGTTCAAATGGGAAACATTTTCATATCCATTTTTACAACAAACATCTCCCTTCTTTCATTGGAAAAATTCAAAATATAAAATGTCTAGACCACCTATGGTCAGGAAGCTCCCCTCACATTGCTCAGGGCAGGACCTGGCCACATGAAAAGGAACATTTAGACTGAAATTTCAAACCTGCCTAAAAGATTTCGATACACAAGCCACTGGAATTAGATAACCAATACCTAGATAGTTTTGAAACTATAAGCTTTACACTTCAAAAGCTGTAGAATATGCTGAAGGAGTTGATAAGTTGATTTAGATATCAACCAACAAATAAAAACTTTAGACCAACATGGTCAAAAACAGATGCCTACAGTTAGGGCAGGTCTACACTAAAATAACTTGCGTACCTATGTTCAACTTAGAATCATAGAATCATAGGGATGGAAGGGACCTCACGAGGTCATCTAGTCCAACCCCCTGCTAAAAAGCAGGACCACTCCCACTAAATCACCCCAGCCAGGGTTTTGTCTAACTGGGCCTTAAAAATCTCCAAAGATGGAGATTCTACCACCTCCCTAGGTAGCCCATTCCAATGCTTCACCACCCTCCTAGTGAGAGAATTTTTCCTAATATCCAACCTTGATCTACCTAACTGTAATTTGAAACCATTGCTCTTTGTTCTGTCCTCTGTTACCATTGAGAACAACCTAGCTCCCTCCTCTTTGGAGCACCCCTTCAAGTAGTTGAAAGTTGCTATCAAATCTCCCCTCAGTCTTCTCTTCTGTAGACTAAATAAGCCTAGTTCCTTCAGTCTTTCTCATAAGTCATGTGCCCCAGGCCCTAATCATTTTTGTTACCCTCTGCTGGACTCTTTCTAATTTGTCCACATCCTTTTTGTAATGGGGAGCCCAAAACTGGACACAGTATTCCAGATGGGGCCTGACCAGTGTCGAATAGAGGGGAATTATCACATCCCTCGATCTGCTGGCAATACTCCTACTGATGCAGCCTAATATGCCATTGGCCTTTTTGGCAACAAGGGCACACTGTTGGATCATATTCATCTTTCCGTCCACCATAACCCCAGGTCCTTTTGTACAGTGCTGCTACTTAGCCGATCGGTCCCCAGCCTGTAGCAGTGCATGGGATTTTTCCATCCTAGGTGCAGGACTTTGCACTTGTCTTTGTTGAACCTCATGAGGTTTCTTTCGGTCCAGTGTTCCAATTTGTCCAAGTCTCCCTGGATCCTGTCCCTGCCCTCCAGAGTATCTACCATTCCCCCCAGCTTGGTGTCATCCACGAACTTACTAAGCATGCAGTCTATCCCATCATCAAGATCATTAATGAAGATATTGAACAGAACCGGCCCCAGGACCGACCCCTGGGGCACTCCACATTCTGCTGGTTCAAACTGAGGGGCCTTCCTTCAAACTAGCATTACCCGATTGCCAGGGTGGTGGTGCAGGATTGACTGAGGGGGTCTTCACAGACTCGATCAATCGATCTGGAAGTTCAAACTGAATTTGCCGCTGTTAGTGAAGACCTGCCCTTAGGCCTGTTGATCCACAGTTAGACACTGAAGTGCCTAAATTTTCAGCAGTGGATCACATATTTGAGGTTAGTTCCAAAGAGGTAGCTGTGTTAGTCTAGTTCAGCAAAACAAACAAGGAATCCTGTGGCACTTTTAAAGACTAACAAATTTATTTATCTCATGAGTTTTCATGGGAGAAAATCCCACTTTGTCAGACACTTAGAATTTGTTAATCTTTAAAAGTGCCACAGAACTCCTTGTTTATATTTAAGGCTGTAACTTTAGGTATCGACTTTTTAAAAATGTTAGCCCTGGTGAAAAGTAGCCAAACTTCTATTAAAAGAAGGGTATTCAGAGTTACCTGCATCTTTGAGTGTCTTAATATAACAATCTTTTGCACTGCAAGCAGAATGATGAATGATTATTAAGTTAAAACATTAATATTGTGTTGGGTACACACAGCAGACAGCAGGAGATAAGAGATGAACCATTTGTCCCAATCTTGAATTAAGTGGGGCTGTCTGCCCAGCATCCTGTGCCTATTAGGCATGTCTCAAGCATTTCGTTTTTAAACTGATTTGCCATCAATCAAATAAAATAACCTATCTATTCTTCATTGACATGATTGTTTTAATTAGTTTAATTTTGTGTGGCAGGGTAAAAGGTTTTTATAAGCAAATACTTATGGAAATGACGCTTTGATATAAAAAATGAGCACTTAAAAGATATGGCTTCCTATAATTCATGTTTTCAGGAAATAAAATAGGAAATCAATCAAGAGGAGCTGCACAAAAGATCTCTTCATCAGGAAGCTGTTTCTCAATTAACTCTAGACATTTTTTGCACAAACATTAGACAGGGTGTTGTGTTATTATTTATCAGAATTCACTCTCCCCCTTCACCTCTTTCCTTCTCGCACAAGGCTGGTGTTCAATGTCTTTCTCCAGCTAGGAGCGGCAGTTTAGAAGTTTCCTTTTGCATTTGACGCCAACAGCTCTTGTTTGGCCAGCTCGCACGCTATGGGCAGTCTGTCTCCGTCCATTCCCCAGTGCAGGAAGCCATCCCTAGGTCCAGTGTTGTGACTAGGTCAAATGAAACAAAACATGGCAAAAAGAAGTTTCTTTCAAATTCATTTTACATTCCTAGAGTGTTTGTGTGTGTGTGAAACAGACATATTGTACTAGGGACAGCAATGTGATTTCCTGCAGCTTTAACTCACAGTAAGTCTCCATAAAAATTACTAATATAGCTGAATGTCAGAAAGGTGTAGCATGTGCATGGAAGGATAAAACAGACCATGATAGATTTTTCAGGGGTTTAAGAGTAGAAATATTTTTTAAAAATCTGTTGTCAAAGCCACTTCAATAAGCAGTGCAAGATTTAGTTATAAAGATTCTTTGGGTGCCACCCTTTTCATTTACAAGTCTTGAATCATCACATGAAGAAAGTTGGCTATAGCCCAGAGTCAGCTCCTGGCTTACTAAACAACACTGACAATGAAAGCAACCATAAGAATGTGTATTATAGGTTCTGCACAGACAACCAAGTGTCTTCACCTGGTGTAAACAATTAGTTTTGTATTCTCAGAGGCTATGTCTACACTACAAAAACTTAGGCCAATTTAACAAAGTGCTTAGTAAGTCGACCTAACTGCCCTTACGCCGACCTAATAAAGTGGACTTAAGCATCCACACTGTGCTTAGGTTGACCTAAGGAGTCGACTTTAGGGTTAGGTCGGCCTAACCGGCGGTTCTTATTAAGTCGACCTAACCTTTCATTAAGTCGACTTAAGGAATTTCTTAAGTCGACTTAATGAAAGCCTGGTGTGGACAGGGACTAAGTTAGGTTGACTTAAGCCTCCTTAAGTCGACCTAACTTGCAAGTGCAGACATAGCCAGAGTTAGCTCGACTTTCTGAGGACCATATGCAGTGTAACACATTTGGAGTCCATGTAATTCCTTCCCCACTTAAAGCTAGCTTCCCACACTACAGCATAACTGTGGCACTCAATCTTTGGTTCCATCCTCACGTGGACAGATATCTCAGTACTGAAAGTAAAACAAATGAGGGATCCTGTGGCACTTTTAAAGAAAACACATTTAATTATCTCATAAGCTTTTGTGGGCACAATCCCACTTCATCAGATGAATGAAATGGATAATGTAGCATGTTAGCTGTAAATATATACATGCAGAGAAGGGTGGGTCACAAGGTCAATTCAAACAGTTCCAGAAGGATAGACTGCTAGCCTCTTTCTGCAAAGTAAACAAGCTGTTTTGATTCAAACAGTATTGAAGGCGGAAAGCAAGAGCTGTAAGCAAGAGCGAGATGGTTAATAGAGGGGAAATCACCTTTTCTAATGACTTAGCCATTCAAGAGTTCTATTCAAAACTGGTCTAAAGGTATCTAGTTTGCATATGAATTGCAATTTTGCAGTTTCATGTTGAAATCTGTTTTTGACGTTTTTACAGAATGTCAGGGTAAATTGAAATGTTTCCTTGATGTCTGATTTATCTCCATTTATTCTTTTACATAGAGACAGTCCAGTTTGGTCAATTTATATAGCAGAGGAGCATTGTTGGCACATGATGGCATATATCACATTAGTAAATGAGCAGGTAAATGAGCCCTTGATGGAGTGGCTGATTTGATTAGGTTCTATGATGGTGTCACTTGAGTAGATATGAGGGTAGATTTGGCAATGGGGTTTGTTGCAGGGATAAGTACCTGGCTTAGTGTTCCTGTTGTATGGTGTATAGTTGCTGGTGAGTATTTGCTTAAGGTTGGGAGAGTGAGGGATCATCTTGTAGAAGAGGCTGTAGATCCTTGATGATGTGCTACATAGGTTTGACCTGGGGGTTTAGATGATGAGCAGTGGCAGTCTGTTGTTTTCCTTGTTGGGCTTGTTCTGTAGTAGTAGATTTCTGGGTACCTGTCTGGCTCTGTCAGTTTTTTTTTCCATTTCCCTAGGTGGGCACTGTAATTTTAAGAATGCGTAATAGAGGTACCTGAAGGTGTTTGTCTCTGTCAGAGATTGGAGCAAATGTGATTTTATCTTAGGGCATGGCTGTAGACAATCAATCATGTGATGTGTGCCAGATGAAGGCTGGTGAGATGTAGGTAGGTATAGCAGCCAGTAGGTTTCTGGAATAGGGTGGTGTTTATGAGTTTATTTATTTGTACTGTAGTGTCCAGGAAGTGGATTTCCCATGTGGAATGGTCCAGGCTGAGGCTGATGGTGGGGTGGAAATTGTTGATATATCAGTGGAATTTCTCAAGCTTCTCCTTTCTATGGGTCTAGATGATGAAGATGTCATCAGTGTAGCATAAATAGAAGAGTGGAAGTTGGGGATGAGAGCTGAGGAAGCATTGTTCTAAATCAGTCAGAAAATGTTTGGCATATGATGTGGGATTGTGATGAATAGTGATTGTGCTCATGAAAGCTTATGTGATAAATAAATTTTTAAGCCTTTAAAAGTGCCTTGTTTGTTTTGATGAAATAGACTAACACAACTGCCCCTCTGGAACACGTCAAAGTGATGAGAATGGAATATATACCTTGCTAGATCCATCTTGTCTTTGAATTTACCCCAAATTCTTCTATCCTTACTCTTCATGGAGCTTCTCAGGTCATGGCGTCCCAAGTGTGATGTTCTAGGAGGTCTGTCTAAATCCCTGCATGTGCTGGGAAACCAAATATTGAAATAGAAGTGCAGCTTACTATCAGGGAGGGCAATTAATTAAGAAATCCAGTCTCTGCCCCACTCACCTAATGCAGAAGCTGATTTTGACTATGACTAGGGGATTGAAGGATGGTGATCTGGCTTTTACGTCATATGTGTACATGTGATTTGGAGCTGTATATACCACACTGTTGCATCTTCTGGCAGAATTCCTAAGAGTTTTGATTTTTCCTCTGTGAATTTGGGGCAGAATTCAGCAAAGAGATACTAGGCCAGATTCTGTCATCACTTCAGTCATTCACTTCATCACTCAGTCATTCATTTTTTGGGGCAGGGTTTCCACTTCCATTGCTTGTATCTTGTCTACTCTAGATTTTAAAGTCTTTGTTGCAGGGATCATCCTCTAAGCCTAGTACCTCACACAGGGGAATGCACATTAACAGTAATACATAATAGTAATTGTAAGTTACCTAGGGCAAAATCCATGAATTATAGGAAGCCATATCTTTTAAGTACACATTACATGCTTTTTGCACAAAACAAATAAATAATGATTTATAACAGCAAAACCAATTGGAAAACATCAAGGGCTTGCTGAAATGTTTGCTAGGAATTGCCAATTAAGTCATAAATAGCAATCAAAATGTATCTACTACTGTATCTACTAATAGCCTAGTAGTGTTTTATATCAGTAGATAGGAAAGTAAGTGCATCCCTCCAAAATTAGTACTAGTTCCATTTTGGGTTTAATTTTTGGCTACTATTGGGAATGCAAATTTTGCTAATATTACATGTAAATCTGGTAAACAGAAAGAGATAAAAATATGCATGCACGCGCATGTGTGTGTGTAAGAGAGAAAGAACAGGAACTGAAATCATTTCTGGAGCTTGTGCTGAGTCATCAACATCACAGTCTTTTCTGTACTCGCGGTGATGAGCAGGAAGTGAAAGTGCAATCTAGGGAGCTCCAGACATTCAGATAAACAACCAGAGACAATCAAGTGACAAGAAATTGCTTGTCCATGTCTGTGATTTTTTTTATAAGAAGTTTAATTTTTGTCCAATATGACTCTACTGAAGAATTTGTGAAAGGTGTTGGGCAGACGCCTAGCAATTGGATACCTACATTTAATCTATTGCTCTGACAGTGAGTAATGCAGGTTCACTCACACTATCCTGCCTGAGTGTCACAACCCATTTGTAAGGTGGAGAAGTACTTTGCTCTCCATGGCCCATTCAGTCCCTATGCTTCTCTGCAAGGAATGCCAACAAACTGGGAAATTAGCATCAGTTGTGGTTGTTTGTTTGTTGATGTAGATATTTCTCTGCAGGGGTCTGGACTGAATCTTGATATGGTATTATTACTTTTCCCTATATGCCCTAGGTGGCTAACAAAAGCTATGACACAAAGAACATACACTTTACATTTAACATGGCACAATAAGTTTGGGTCACAAACACACAAGGGGAGATGACAATTAAATCATGTAGTTACTCAGCCAAGCATGCACATATTGGAATGATTCTACTACTTTTTTGCTTTTTCTAGGTTTTTTTGTTTTGTTTTGTTTTTTAATTTCTGCTACTCGCTTTTTGTAGGTGAGATGGTATCAGTAAGTTTCTAGGAGTGATTTGAATGTGGTGAGGCAGGAACATACTGGTAGAAGAAAGCACAGAGACCCTGGGGAAGTAGGAGATGAAAAGCAAAGGGAGATAGGTAT